>OZ023170.1:19897216-20021317 GCA_963678695.2 Diplodus puntazzo
CTATTCCCAGTCTGGAAACAATATTTTTTTTGGGCAGATAAACTGAATTCATATTTTTCTTTTTCATAGCTCAGGACAGACTTAGAAGCTATCTATAGTATCCTCTATTCTAGCATTTTCAGTATGTATTAGCAAATGCTAGCATACTAAAACTCCAGTATTGGCCAATAATATGGACCAGCTGACACATCGATAGGGCTTGAATATAAAATGAATGTGGGCCAGTGTAGTAAAGTGAGGAGCCAGTGGCCTCTTCCTAACTTCCTGTGCCCTTGCTCACACCACACACATCTTTAAACTTCGCATTTTGATGTAAATGTTTCGTGACATTCTTTTGATAAAATCTGTCAAAACCTGGCAAAGTACTCAAAACCACTTCTGTGGTAGTTCCCTCAACAACTGGTTTTCTGCAGGAACAAGTCGTGCATAGCTGGTAAAGATGATTAACTGTGAGAGACCTTCCTACTGTTCAGATGGAAGGTTTTTAATAATCTGTGCCAGTGCAGAAATATGTCTCCAGACTGCTCATGAACTTCTGTCCCTGTTTGGGTCAACCTATTATGTACATGAATCTTTTTGTTGTTGTTGTTAAAATGACTTTTGAATGAGTGTACTGTAAGTGAATGAATGTGGGTGATGTGATCTGGCTCTTAAAACTTGTTGAAAAATATTTTTGGCATGTTTGTGGTGAAACCTATTTTCACCACACAATCAATTATTACTGTGCTTATGTTAAACTCTCGTCTTTTAGCCAACGTGAGCATTTAGAAGCATTAGAGAGAAGTGTTTGCTTGGCTTGTACTTTAGTGCCACTGAGTGGAGCAGTCAGGACATTACAGCAAATGCTCACAGATGGAATTAATTATCTTCAATGAATGAATTGATGAATTTACTATGATGAAATAATTTGTCACCATGCACATATAAGTATGTATATAGAATATATATGTGCAAAAGAAATATATGTGCACACCTGTAGTAAAGTTTATATATTAGAATATATGTCCAGCTCAAACAAATCTGTATGAATGTAATTCCATTACATATGAATATATTTTGGCATATATGTCACAGATAATTATATAATACCTATGTATTTGTATAAATGTGTGATAGACCATAAATGCATTTGCAACATATTGATATTTTTTCATATTCTATTTATATATGTACATGTTCACAATTTACTATGGATTTTCATACATGTTTGATTGCATGTATGAATTACACATATACATTGTTAACATGAATAGCAGCAGTACATAAATTCATATAAAGATTTTAAAGATATTGTGTCTGTATATATACATACTCAAATTTTACGGTCAAATATGTTATAAACGTAAGTCTTTGCAAAATACGATTCATATATATTGTTAACATATAGCAGCAGCATATAATACCACATACAAATTCAACATATAGACAATTTTCATATATGTACATATACAAATTTTACTGTGTCATGGATGTCTCAAACTTATACATTTACAAAAGTAATGTACATATCTAAATGTACTAAGGGTATTTCATATATGTTATAAACCAATCATAAATAACCTTATAGATAATGGCATTTCTTGTCCACAGAGAGTCAAGCATTTCGTTGTTAAACTACAGAGTGAATTTCCCAATTCTTCATATGCTGATGCTTTTTAAATTGTATGACACAATCCACCAACCCAAAGCGTCCGTCAAGTTAACAACACATTATATACAAATTTTAGACTAGACTACCTCTCAGAAAACATACTCTTTGTTCCACTTTTGGTTTGTTGGGATATGGCCACCCTGACATTGTCTAATCTGAATGAATGAGCGCAGAATATGAAAGACATCTAAAGCATGATCAATGAGCCTGTCACAAGTTGTGTTAATCTGGGTGTATCACAATTTGCCACAGATAACAGCTAATCGCTACCTCCACAGTGAATTCTAGCTAACCTGGGTGTGATCAATCATGCTTCCCCAGAGCTAACAGATAACAGTTTTCTCCACACTCTGGGTGTGATGATTTGACAATTTGCCAAAACTAGCAGCTAACAGTTACGTCCACAGTAAATTTGAGCTCACCTGGGTGTGATCAATCACAAGGCTAACAGGTAACAGCTATCACACTATGTTGGAGTTAGTTTTAAGCACGTATTTAACCTGACTGTGTTTTTCACTTATGCTGTATATAAGTATAACTAGCTCTAGTTTGAAGGGTTCAAAAAAGTTAACTAACATGAATCCATTATGTAAGTTAGCGGGCAAACCAGGTAGACCCAGTCTCTTCTGTCTCGTAATACCACTTTAGACCTTGGACGCTCATTTAGTGCAGTTTTTATCTCTATGAGCTTTCAAACACATTCTCTAGTAATTTCAGTTATATTTAAATTTAGATTTGACCAATGAAACATCCTACTAGTTGTTGAAATTAATTCACAATTACAATTCATGCTGGTATGCTTAAAGTCATTGTCGTTCTGATGGTATAATATAATGTAATGTAATATAATTTTTTCTAATTAAGACATCCATTTTGTTGGTTTATTACATAATGCACCAAATTATGATATTTTCTTGATTTAAAAAAGTGCAACACCTGCATTTTGTAATTACTGATGCAGTATGTAAGAACTTATTCCAAAATGTGACAAAGTTTATTACATATTGCATTCAAGAATTTTATTACCAAATGTGGCAGATTATTACAAAATGCGGCGTTATTACATAATGAATTGAACATTTATTACATTATTACATAATGGGGCGTTATTACATAATGTGGCACTACAGGTACTAAATAAAAGTCTGATGGTCGACAGATGATCAACACTTAAATTGTGGACACTACATGAGCTTCACCCCCCTCAGGTCCATGTGCCAATTTTGTGCACAAGATGTCACAAATGATATCAGAGAATTTGATGAAAATTGTGCTGAATAATCACTTTCCCAGAAACTCATCTGATATCACTCAGCCTTTGGCTTTTCAGTGGAAGCTGCAGAAAGGAGATAGGGTGTTTGTGTGCCTATCTCCAAAAAGTCATGTTTGGGCATTCAACAACAGCTCTTTCAGTGGTTTTCTGGTTAGTCAGTACCTCCAGAGGGATGAGATCACTAATGCATCTACTAAACTACAATTACAGTTTCAATTTAGATTCAAACTTCTGGTCAGACGCTAAGTGCATTTAGTTGGTTTTAATTATACATAAACTGCAAGTGTTTCTTTTATTCAATTACTGGATACAGACGTGTCCCTTGTACCATTACAAGAGTGTTAAATATATCTCAAAAAAGACAAAAGCACATCAAGACATTTCCTTGAATCAAGTCAAAGGATCTTAATTTGGGAGCACCTGATCAACTATTTATAATTAAAACAAGAGCAACTTCAGTTTAAATCTAAATATATATTTATTTCACTTTGTGTGTGTGTTTGATTCTCTCTCTCTCTCTCTCTCTCTGTGTGTGTGTGTTCAGCTTTTGATAAGACATTGATGACGATTGCACATTGTATCTTAAATCTTGTGAAACAAAACCTCCAGCAACTCTGTGAGCTGACATTTTCTCAGGTAAAGCCACAGGGAGCTATCCACAGTGGTGATCATGCCCAGCATATAGAAGTGCCATTATCTCAATTTAAATTCTCGTCTCATATTCTTCTGTTTTCTCTGTGAGGGTCGCGGGCGATGTTGCCGCTTTATCCCCCCTTTTCAAGTGGTTGCGGGGATACTGGGGCCAAATCCAGTGACTCTATGGGCGAAGGCCAGGGTACATCCCTGGATCAGTCGCCAGCTCATTGCAGGGCCCTCACTGTTGGCAGTGGCTGCCACACAAGGTGCCAACTGCACATCAGGAGCAGTTTTGGGGTCCAATATCTTGCTCAAGTATACTTCGGCAGTCCCGCCCCAGGGAGTCGGGGATTTGAACCAGCAACCTTCCAATCACTAGCCCACCAGCTCTACCCACTGAGCTACAGCCGCCCGTTCAGTTTAAATTTTCTCAATCTAAATTCTCTAGGTTTAGCCTCACTTGACTTTAATTCAAGTCTTGTGAAAATGTTTCGAGTTAACATTATGTCGGTTTGTGTTTGTTTGTTGGTATGTATGGATGAATGTACACTGAGAATTGACTTGTGCACTATACTGTTTATTGGAAGAACTTTGGAACTGTGTTAACAAGTGCTATACAAACAAAGCTATTATTATTATAATTATTATTATTATTATTAATATTAATATTAATATTATTATTATTATCGATACCATTAATCAACATAGTTACTGCCATCAGTATAAAACACATCAGAATAACAGTCATGTTTTCACTTGTCTGAAGATGATAATCCAACAGTGTTTTTGAATTGTTTCTTCTTTCCTTCTTCAAGAAGTAGGAGAATCTTGTCAACCCATAAAAGAACATTTAATCCTTAAGTTAATCAGAAAAAAATGTCATCCAGAATCACCACATTTGGAATCAGGGTTGTATGTGTTTTGATGTTAATAGATTAATACTCTGTGTATGGGTCATAAGTTACCTTCCTGGAAACTCATCAGATATCACTCAGCCTTTGGTTTTTCAGTGGAAGCTGCAGAAAGGATATAGAGTGTTAGCCTGTTTTTTCTCTTTTTCTAGAATCAGCAGGGAAAACTAAATTAACTTTTTATTTTAGTGTTTATTCTGTCTGTTCTTTGGTCATGTCAGTGTGTTTCATAAGAAATGCTTATGAAATTGCCTGGTGAAAGTTCTGTAAACCAGTACACAGGTTGGCACAGCCTCCTGTTTTCCTGAGAAATTTCTTACGGTCATGAATGATGTTTTCTTACCCCAGAATGTCTTTCTGTGATTGGTTAAGGGAGACATGTGACAACAACTTACCATCGATTGAACAATATAAATGCAGCAGCACCGATTTTGTTGATCACAGGTTTGGAGACTAGCGAAGACGAGTAAAGAAAATATCTACTCAGCAAATCCACCATGTGTGAACCAAGATTTGAATTAATGTGTTTTTATATAGAGCCACTTTTAGTTTTCTGTGCCTGTGCAAGAAGATGTTGTCGATTTAAAAAGAAAAACAAAAACGTGATATAAATTAATTCATTAATGGTAAGCAATATCTTCATGAATTCAAGTGCTGGTTTTGACACAGATAAGGTAGAAACATTTTTGTGGCTTCTCGGCCTCCAGGGGGCCAGTAATGAACAATAATGAGGAGAAGTACTCAACTACAACCTACAAGTTGCTCTTTAAGTTTTGTTTGTACGGAACAGGATTAGGAACTTCTCAAATTGATTTAACATAACAGAAAATAACACTTCAGTAACTGTACTATTAAACTATTCTGTCACTTATTCAGGCAATAAAAAATAAATTGAAAAGAGCAATTATGACAACCAGCACTGCACTATGGAATTAATTCAATTTGTTCAGTTTTTATCCACAAACTCAAAATAAATTAAACAAAAAGTGCAATTCAAAGAATACAAAATTAACTTTTCTTACCTTATCAGTAGGTAAAATACCGAAAAACATTGTGCTTTGAAGGAAATTAAGCAGCAACCTTACTGACATCACAGACCTGAGTTTGGAGGAGCACCAGAAATGGGAGAGGCTTACCTCCGTGAATTTCTCTTTCAGCTTGCGGTTACATGACAGCTCCACCAGCTGACTCTCTTCTTTGCTTGGCAACATGGCGATTTCCATGTCGATTCCAAAGTGGTCGGGAAAGTAGTCATTAAACCGCTCCAGAAGTTTATTCAGATGTGTTGTTTGTTCAAAAATGTTGTGCCCCCTCTTGCATAGACACATTTAATGTGTTTTATTGTTCAAACACATCAGCGAGGTAAGCAACGTGTGTGAGCCACACAGTGTTGCTAAACAGGTCTGCAAGAGGCGAATTGTTCTGGGCAAGAAAGGCTGCGATTTCACCTCGTAGTTCAAAAGAAAGGGACAGTACCTTTCACCTCGAAAACCAGGGTACCTCAGCATGATGCAACACCTGTACATGCTCACTACCAAGACCTTGGCACAGTTTTTTAAAACATCGGGTGTTCTTTGCACTCCGTTTAATTTAGTTTACCACCTGGACAACATGTTTCCGACGCAAATGTCCCAGCTTAGGCCCACTGAACTCAAATACAAGTCCACGGAGTTGAAAATGTCCCTGCAGACGCAGCAGTAAGGAGCTCTCTTGTGCAGAGAAATTGTTCCTGTAAGTCCCCGTCCCACATGTCTCACGTAAATGAGTAAAACTACTTTGTTTGTTACGTCTGTAGATTCTTCCATTTGTAATGCAAAATGACCACTTGCCTTAATGCCTTAGGTTTGAGTGTTTATGAGTGTTTACAGATGCTAATGTATGTAACACTGTAACTGTAATGATGACAGTTACATATTGAATCTGTGTATAATATAAACCACATCCTGACATGTAAATGTGACATCTGTCTACCATACTGTCAACTTGGTTAATCTAATTTAACTTTAAATATAGACAACTGACTTCATAATACATGAATCAGAATCAGAAATACTTTATTGATCCCCAACTGGGAATTGCAGCGTTACAGCTGCTCCCATTCAAAGTCAAAGAAAAAATAGTAGTAATAATAATAATAATAATAATAATAATAATAATAATAATAATACAGTATTATATTTTATAATGTTCTGTCATGGAATATATCTCTTCACTCCTGAAATAAAAGAAAGCAGCTCACTACTGCTGCAGCTTCTTATCTTGATCTGCAGTCTTTGTTAATTTTTTGTCTCCATGATTGTTATTATTAGTACTTAGATTATCAAAAATCACTATATTAATAAAAACGAGATTGCTGCTGTTTGTTCCCACAGATGTCACATTTACATGTCAGGATCTGGTTATTATCGACAGATTCAATATTTAACTGTCATGTATCATCACAGTAACAGCGTTACATACATTAGCAGCTGTAAACACTCATAAAAACATAAAATGCATCCTGTGGTTTGGTGCCGACCTGTATACTAAACATATAAGTAGTAGTTAACGTTTACAATCACCAGAGAACGTTACAGACGTTGTTTTTGTTTCCTGTCAGTTTCCTGAATATATCCGTACGTGTTTGAATGTGTTAATGAGAGACATTAACTTATAGCACTTTGTAGAAGGTGGCTTTATAAAGTTCCCTATATTGACTTGTATTAGTTCACGGGCCGAGCTGCCACATCCAATATGGCCACGATGTACATGTATAGCAGCAACGGGCAGACCTGCTCAATGAGGCGTCTATGTAAACATGTCAATGTATATATGTTTATGTATACATGTCTATGTATATACGTCTGTGGATATGTGCCGGTGTCAACTATGAACCTAGCTAGTTCCCGCCTCTTCAGCACGAGCTGAACAATAAATCTAACACAGCAGGAGAGGCAGGACTTAAGGCAGAGCAGCCAATCATCAGCCGGTCAGACCAAAAACCGGTGTGATATTTGAAAACACAGAGCAGCCAGAGAAATGAGCGGCTGTCGTAAGGTGTTTTTACTAAACTGCGGAAAAACTGCAGAAGAAGTGTGGGTGTTGAACCCTCTCACCGGGCAAAGTCCCCCACGGGTGCGACGCCCCTGGGATAATCCATATTTCATATATTTGGTGTCGTATTTACGCTTCACCATACTCAATTAGCATTTAAAAACAAATGTCAGAACTACATTTTTTTTTCTCAGTGGGCCTAATCCTCCTCTGTATGTTTGTATTGTGATGGAATACAACATGTTCTACAAGAGAAATGCTTCAATAAAATAACAGGATTGAAATATGTTTTTTCACACAGGCAAAACCAAGGTGGCATTCAGTGCAATGTTACAGAAAGGTGGTGAGTCCTATGGACCATTCAATGAAGACATAATTCTGGTTTACAACAAAGTGTTCACAAACATCGGTGATGCCTACTGCAACTGTTCAGGCAAGAACATCACATGCAGCCTAAATCATCTGTAACTGCTAGATTGTTAATAAATGTTACAAACGGGTCTGACGAATATACTGTAGCTGTAAACCATTATTGATATATGTAATCTGATTACTATCTGTGCCTGTTCAAAGTGCAACAGATTATCAAGGTTTAAGTTTACTGATGACCCGTGCAGTGTCAGACTGATAAAAAAAACAAAAAAAACATACCAGTAATATTATACTGTATATTACTATTATATGACTTTTCCCATCCTAGTAAAACGGCTTCAATACCTATTATAAATTACTCATTGAATCAATTTACATATGTTAAGTGTTTTATTATCTTCAAACATGTTTTCTGAGGCACTTCCTCAGGATGAAATGTCAAAATGTCGACCTGCTGATAATATTTCTGATGCTACTCTAGCCAGATAAAATCAAACCACCTGTTAAATGGCATCAAAATACAGGTAATGACATCTACTCCACTAAAACATTTTCAAGAGGAGAAACTCCAAAATGTGTTAAAATGAAGTAGATGCATTTGTGTCCGTTACTGAATATTACTGCAAAAATTCAGATGCATGTCCAAAAAGAAATTCATCTTTGGCTACACACCTCTACCATGTTGTAATTATTACTGTGACATTCAAAGCCTTTCGGAAACCAATGAAACTGATGAATTCTCTGTTGTTTTAACAGGTATCTTCACTGCACCTGTTGCAGGTGTTTATCATTTCACCTTCTTCTATCATTCTGGAGGAGAACATGCATCAAAGCTGAGGCTCTTCAAGAACTGTGAGAGGATAGTCATGACTTCTGATCTCAAATCAGACTGTGACAGAGCTGATAATGGAGGAAATGGAGTTATCTTGCTGCTGCGGCAAGGAGACCAGGTTTATGTGCGCATGGCTGCAAAGGGTTATGTTTGGGCAGATGACTACACCACCTTCAGTGGTTTCCTGATCAGTTAGAATCAGTGGGAATCAATGAATTCAGAAAGATGTTTCCAACAACCTGAGATCAATGATGCACCGACTCAGTTACCATTTAACTTCAACTTCAACTTCAACTTTAATTATTTATATAGCACCTTTCATACATGAATGCAGCCCAAAGTGCTTTCACAGAGCAAAATTAAAAACAATAGACAACAATAATTCAATGAGTAAAAAGCAGACAGATAAATAAATACAAAGGCAGAGAAATAACAATAATTACAAAAGTGATGTGGATGAATAAAAAATAAAGTAACTAAGTAAGTAAGCACAAGCATGGAGTAAGAAATAAATATGTATACAGCTAAGACTCAGGACATAAGAACTAAGTGACATAAAATAAATAAGATTAGAATTCATTTTAAAAGAATGAAATAAAAATAAATAAAATGAGCTAAATGACGAGGCACCCTAATTAAAAGTCAGGCTAAAAAATTATGTCTTTAGATGTTGTTTAAAAATCTCCACAGAGGTGGAGTCCCTCAGATCCAGTGGTAGACTGTTCCAGAGACGAGGGCCATAGTGTCTGAAAGCTGACTCCCCATATGTTTTCCCAGAAGTCTTGAGGACAACCAAGAGGCCAGCTGCTGAGGATCTAAGGGACCTGCTGGGTGCATATTTGTGAAGCATCTCAGAGAGATAAGATGGTGCCAGGCCATTTAGTGATTTAAAAACTAGTAAAAGGATCTTAAAATCAATTCTAAGACTAATGGGCAACCAGTGCAGCGACTTTAAAATAGGCGTTATGTGTGTTCTCTGTCTGGTCTTCGCCAGAACTCGGGCTGCCGCGTTTTGAACTACTTGTAAGCGGCCAATTGCTTTTTTAGGAAGATCAGACAAGAGTGCATTACAAGAGTCCAGCCTAGAGGTTATAAAAGCATGCATCAGTGTTCCTGTGTTAGCCTGCGAGAGAAATGTTCTGACCTTTGCAATGTTTTTTAAGTGATAAAAAGATGCTTTGGCAACATTTCTGATGGGGGTGTCAAATCTCAGATCAGAGTCTAGGATGATACCAAGGTTTTTCACCTGGTTCTTAGTGTGAAGGCCTAGTGACTTTAGGTGCACAGATATATGCTCTCTCTGAGCTTTTGCCCAAAATATTATGACCTCTGTTTTTTCTTCATTTAGTTTGAGAGAGTTCTGTGACATCCATGCATTTATGTCAGTGAAGCAGTTTATTAAGCTATCCAGTGGGCTGAGGTCACTGGATATACAGAAACATATAGCTGGGTATCATCCACATAGCTGTGCAATTCGACATTGTGCTTTCTGATGACATCACCAAGTGGCAGCATGTATAAATTAAAAAGGACTGGGCCTAGAATGGAGCCTTGTGGGACCCCACAGGTTATAGTCACCCATGAAAACAAAGCACATCCGGCCAGTCAGATATGGCATGAACCAAACTAAAACCATTCCTGACAAACCAATCCAGCGTTCAAGTCTATGTATAAGAATTTTGTGGTCGACAGGGTCAAAGGCTGCACTGTGGTCAAAGAGAACCAGAACTGAGAGGTTATTTAAGTCGGTGTTTGTTCTTAGGTAGTTTACTACTTTGACCAGTGCAGTCTCTGTGCTGCGTTGGGCTCTAAAACCGGACTGAAACGTTTCGAAGATGTCGTTATTTTTTTAAAAAGTGTGTACTTGATTAAAAAACGACTTTTCCTAAAATCTTAGCTAAAAAAGAGAGGTTTGATATGGGTCGGTAATTATTAAATCTGAGGGATCCAAGTTACTTTTTTTGAGAATGGGTCTAACCATGGCAGTTTTAAAAGCATCAGGGAAAGTGCCGGTGAGTAAGGAGTGGTTAATAATCGTTAATAAAATGTATCAAATGTATTCAAATGTATAATTCAAATGTACATTTAGATTAAAACAGGTGGCTGTTGCTGTCATGTTACTGTGATCAACCAGTGTATATCATTATTCCACTGAGTCTGAACTGTTCCATTTACTGATGGTCCACAGATTACCAACACTTTTATTTTGGACACTGTATGAGTTTCACCTCCCTCAGGTTCATGTGCCAATTGTGTGCACAGTCACCTCAAATTTACCAGATAAAACTCATATATTAAATATTATATCACTGATCTCAGGTGTGAGGGAACTTTCTGAGTTTTTTCCAATATGATTCAGATTTTGCTTGCTGTCTTATATATCCACCGTGATATTACAATGTTGAAGTTGTTGGGAAACTAAATACAAGTAAACTCATTATAAAGGAGTTCAGCCTGGAGGGGGTTCAGACCTCTTCCTGTGTGTCTGTACAACAAGAGGATATATGTGTGGAGGAGTTTAAGGAGCAGGTGGAGGATGTTTGAGATGTTGTGAGGTACGAAGGAAGAAGAACAATGTGTCTTCAACCTGGAAAATGTCACAACCAGATAAAGAAAGGTTGAATAACACCTTGAGTGTAATCATGTACATCCTGTTGTTGTCTACAGTTAATGTGTGTTATCTCAAAGTGCTGTAAGAACCGAGGAGAGACTGCCTCTCCTCAGTCATGTCTGTGTTCTGCTGATGATGGCTCCTAATGCAACAATAAAGATCTACTGAGCATCTGAACATTGTGTCACCTGGTTTGTGAGCACACACTCTTATCTGCACTTCACAGTTTGCATGATATGTACATTTCCCTACATTAAAATACAAAACATGACTTTTATATGTCCAACTGTCTGACCGATGACAAATACATAGAATGTTGCCATCTTTATCCTTACCACAGTGTATTACATTAGTATGTTTTTCCATATATCACAGTAACTGATGAACTTAATACCTAATTGCAAATAAAATGAATAAATTGTGGAATGATTGCAGGCGAGGGTAGACTGGACATTAAGGATAGATAGACTTTATTCTACAACAACCAAGTTGTACAGCACATAAAATACACAATATCAGGTTTGATATTCACAGATGCCACCACAATTTTAAAATCAATACCTCATATCATTTAGACATTAAAACTTTTACTCTCAGGCCACAAAATACGTGTGTTTGCTTACTACTTTATAATTCAACTACACATTTATCAGCCTCTCAAAGTCTGTCATTTGGATCAAATATAGATGTATGGCATATTTTTTTTATTCTCTAACAAGGAATGTTTGAAACAGATTTGTTTGATATGAATCGTCAGTCCATTCTCATTCAACATGTCAAATATAGCTGCCTTAACCTAACCAGACATTTTTAGTGTTTAAACCTAACCAAGTAGTTTTTATCTAACCCTAACCAAGCCTTCTTTTGAAAGTCTAACCACACCTTTTATATTACGTATTATTGCTGAGTGGGGCAGGTAGAGCCCCATAGTTTGCAGCTTCAGGCAACTGACCATGCTGCTGAATTTGATGAGTTAGGATTGAGAACATGTTGGAATGGTTGAATTCAATAATCACGATGGATTATATATACACATAGAATTTTGGTTTGTTTACAAAATGCCTTCCATTAAAATGTGAACTGTGCCACAACCTCACAACTAAAAAATACAATATCTTAGTCTGTCTACATTAACAATGTGAACACACACAATACAATACACACCTATTCTCCAACAGTTTTCAAGCCGGCACTACAAACAGTTGTGAAATAAATTTGGCTCTATCTCCTCCAGGAGGAACTGTTGAGCCACGGTGACACCCTGGGCAAACGGGGCACTACGTTTCTCCACTTCTAGGAGGGGACCACTGTTTATGGTCATTTTGAAGAAACAAAAATGGAACAAAAAAGCTTATTTTTAGGTCTTTAGCCATAATATTTCTTCAAAATTACAAAAGGGGACTTTGATACAACATCTACCTATCAAAGAGGTATACTGCATTGGAGCTGTCTGTGCCCATTCTTTTACCTAATGACAGTTTGTTTACTATAGAGATTTTCTTTGTTTCTCTCTGAAATTGATCGTTAACTTTGATGTCATCAATATTTAAACATTTCTCCTGTAATACCGATATCACGAAAACAATCATAGCAGCTCAGTTTGCTTGAGTTGCATTTTATAGATCAATTACACCAGGACACTCATTTTTAGGGGAATACACATTCATCTACTTAATAATTCTATTTATATTCTTTAAACCTGATTTGTCATTCTGTTTTATAACAAAATGTAAAGGCTTAACTCTATGAAGGAAAAAAACAATCAGGATAAAATTAGGAGGAAAAAATGCTCAGCAGGAATATCTCTTCCTTTTTATTTTTAATTATTTGCTTAGAATGGATGTATTATCAGATAATTTTTAGACCTTTGAAATCATACAATCCCTAGAAACTCCCCTGACTAGTATTTACAAGCAAGATAAATTTCACAGTGTTCCTCTGTTTTTAATCATTACTCACATGAATGCAATTTGGTTTACGTGTTACGGCTCCGTCAGGGCCACTGTTATATGGGTTTACGAGTGCACACACACACACACACACACACACACACACAAAAGATGAGCATGTTAAAATGAACAGATGTGTTCTGCATAACATATCCTCCAGAATGAAGAGACATCATACACTTTTAAAGACAAGATGATATCATTATTGATTATTATGATAGTCTCAGATAAACTACAGATAGATTATGTCGATTAAAATTCTAAATTTAGACCTAAACCTTACAAACCAAATACAAAGCAAGATTCTTGTTTATAAATGCTCTTCAATAGTTTCAGGTAACTAAGGTCGTGGATTAGGGACACTGTAACAAAAAAAATAATTCACAACTTTTCACAATTTGGAGTTTAAAGTCAGAATTCTGAGTTTAAAGTCAGAATTCAGAGTTTAAATTCAGAATACCAATATTTAAGTAATAATTCTGAGAAATAAGTCTGAATTGTGAAAAAAAAATAAATAAATCCGATGAGGGCCAAAATTTTCAGTGGCCCTATAATCCTTGTCCATTGGTAACAAATAGTGAATCCTGCTTGGTCTTCAGTAAGAAAGGTCTGATATTAAGGGTCCATCTTTCCCACTTGTGCATCCTCCTGTTCTTTGAGGAATATCTTTTCGTCCCTCTTTATCCAGGAAAATTTGACATCTGTGATCCCTTTCTCTGTCATCCTCTCCTTCATCTGGAAAACACAAAGGTTTGCACCAATAATGATAAAAAAAAAAAGAAAGATGAGAGTTCTGGGTGAAATGGAAGTTATAACTATTCTGGCATGTATGATTCTAGTTAATAATTTCCAATGAGAAACTTTCACAAAATATTTCTGGAGTTTTAGAGCAAAACAACATTGCTGTATTGTCCTGAACAACTAAAATAGAAGGGAACCTGTTTTAAAACATGTGAAAAGCAACCAATAAAAACAAAATAATCACTCCATATCGCTCATCCTGCTCCCATATCCCAAATGCATTTGCTACATGCACCATTGCTGCAAAGTTGAGCTTGTGCACCTACTTTAGACGGCATACATGCTAACACTGTTAGCTTAGCAGCTTCTGTTTTTTTATTATTTGTTTTTTTTAATGTTTTCTTTTGAAGTCCCCAGCTGCTTCAGTTGTTTAGGATAATGCTGTAACACTGTTTTGCTCCAGAAAGGTTTTGTGGACTACAAAACTACCCGACTGTACATCGCTATGAGGACGAGCGGAATTTTCATTTTTGAAGGAAGAAATCCTTTAACCACGTGTGTGATGATGACAAGTACCAGATTCAAGATGGCGTCCGTCACGGCAGGGTTATTCAGGTCGATTGTGGATTTCAGTGCTGTCAGCTTCACAGTAAACAAGTGTGACTTGTCTGTTAATGAGACACAAAATTAGATGAGACTGTGGTTGTGTTGAGAAACATAACGCCACATAATTGTTTATAGAAATGAAATAACTCACTGTTTTGACACATGAAATGAAGCTTGGTGCCACAGTTGTGCTCCACCCACTTTCCAGGGAGAGTAGCATTAATCACGCTGGCAGCACAGTTATCAGATATATGTAGTGGGTGTCCATTGGCCCAGTTGTCAAACCGGTTGTTGCGTTGGCCATCTGACCACCACCACCAGGTCACGCGGTTCAGGCCGATCCAAACTAACTGGTTGTTTGGTAGCTTTCTCAGGATCATTGCATTCTCGGTCTTATTCCTCACACTGGCCAGCTCTGTGTAATGCTTTTTGCAGTAGGCCCGAGCTTCATTCCAATTCTTCTCATGGTTTATAAAGAAATAATTTTTTTCGGAAGTGGGCGGCAAATCTGAAAGTAATTTCAAAAGCACATAAAAATACCTGTTTTCTCTTATTTTAATTACTGCTACAAGTTACAGATATATTCATTATCAGTGAATTTGCTAGACTTCTAGCAAATTCTAATTAAGCATTTAGTAGTTGGCATTCCAAAAGAAGCAAATCTTCACATTTGAGAGGCATTTTTGCTTGATACTGCTGTGAAAAAAATCATAAAAAATACACAACAAATAGTGAAAAATAAATGGCTATTGAAGGTTAACAATGTATTTTATAAACATATATATATATACTTAGATGATTTTGTAAGTTTCATATGTTTCATTAGATCAAAGAAAAAACTGTTTTTTTTATCTACATGCTGCTAATAAAAACCCCCCACAACATATAACTTGTTACTCACCAGGTTGTGTTTTGTTGAAACAGACAAAGTGTCTTCTTTTACTGCAGTGGTCATCAAACCAGCCGCTGTTATTGACAGCAGCACACAGGTGCACCCTTCTTCCAATGACATTTGGTTCACTTTTGTACCACTTCCTGAAGTTCTTCTCTCCCCCTCCATAGAAGCTTGCGCCTGACAGAGACCAATGCCAGTTCGAGGGTATGTCATACAGGCCTATCCACACTTTTCCCTCATAACCAGGGCCAGCAGCTGCAATCAGGCGCACCATGTCCTCCATGTTGGTAACAGTGGCCAGGTCTGTATACTTTGCTCTGCAGTACCGTCGCGCTTCATGCCAAGTCTTTGGTTCATCTATTAAGTGGTAACGGCGAAGGCATGAACAGAACCCTGTAAACAATTTGTCAAAGTAATCAAAGGCGGGCTGACATCATTCGTCAATGTAGAATCAACCCAGGATGAAATAGGGTAACTTTGATGATCACTTGAAGTGGCTTGCTTGTCATCAGCATGTCAGTGTAATCAGCTACTATCATTTTTACTCTGGAATGAAATATAAAAACATATATACACATGCAGACTGACCTGATAAAAGGAGGATACACAACAGGGGCCTCCTCATACCTGCAGATGAGAAACATTCTTCAGAAAACTTTAAAATAGATAATTATAGGATAACTTGTGTGTGATCAGGCATAAACTCAATGCAGTTCATCAACTCATCATTAATGAAGGTGTTTGATGTTTCTGCTACTCGTTTGTCTGCGTGGCAGCCAAAGCCACCCAGGCGATGGTCACATAAGCCCACTGGACTTTGTTAAGCCTTTATGTGAAATAATTTAAATCAGTCAAATGGGACTCAAGAAAATCAGAAACTGTTGTGGCCACATCTTTGCATAGACCTTCCTCCATTCTGACAACGCAAATCAAGCTATTGCACTCAATGGGAGGATCGTGTTTAACGCCAACAGAGTGTAAGACTCTTTCATCAGTGATGCATAGTGCTCAAACGTAATCAAAGTTGATGGATAATCACCCCTAGATATCTAGTTTTTTATGTTACACTACAGGTAGTTCTGTGCTCGCTAAGATTTAAAATCTCAGAACTGGAAGTATGAGATAGTTATTGGTTTATGGTTTAAAGTTAAACGGAAAATCCTAAAACACAGTAATTTACTGTCAAACTGGGCTACATTGGATAGAGAGTAAGCCACATAACACACATTTTGACTGAGACACCAAGTCATTTTTCACATAAATCAGTGATTTCTTTCTTGTCCGTCACTTTTTAAGTGTGCGCAAAATTAAAACTGCTAAAATAGAATTGAGAATCATTTACGGATATTCAGGGTATTTCACATATCGGTGCTCCTGCATGTCTAATCTCAAGTAATTGTTCTGTTTCAAACCTTCACACACTATCAGAGTGACTGAACCAACTAACCTGTCAAATTAAGATCATTTTACTTTTTTTTTGCAGTGTAACACACAGACCCTATCACAACACTATGTTGTTGCTACTGTTTACGTTCACCAAGAAAATAATAACAATGATAATAATGATATTGACCGAACTACTGAGTTGTTATTTCTTGAGTGTATAGATAACCTATATATGTACATAAATAACAGTAGATTCTGCTTCATTTAATTTCACTAAATTATATTCTGAAGTTAGATATTTGAATATGAGTTTTTATGTGTAAAAACAAATAAGCAAAAAAAAAGCTCAATAAATAAATCAATACTCCATTGGATGCTCTAAAATATGAAATGTCACTTAAATTAAGATTTCTGTTTTAATTTACCTTTGTATTAATTACCCTTTTTGTTGACTTTATAAATACATTGTATATTTGTGGCACATTTAATGGCAAATGAAATTAATTATTGAGTCATTTTTGTCCTCGATCCTTCAGACTTATAACTTAAATTTCATTGTGCGACCCTGTGTTGTAAAATTACAAATGAGTTACCTTGATTCAATTGAATCTATTTCTCAAGAGAAAAAGACTTGCCACTTTTAAAAAAAAGATTACTTACCTGAGCGAACAGGATTGCAGGCCGCAGGCATCTCCGAGGTCTTGTCCTTTACCTAAATCTGGCTGACTGCTAGCGAGATATAGCGAGCCTTTTTATGCCCCTCTTTTGGTCCCTAGACATGCAAATCATCATCCATCTCATCTGACAGCTGTAATGTGATCTCTTGCACCTCCTTTATAGACACTGATGAAAGCTCTGACCCATCCCAGAATCTCAGAGTCACATTGAGAATTAAAAGAATGATTGACATTTTTGAATCTCTCAGGATGTTCATTTTATACCGATGTAATGTCGTTTACTGACACGGTACGGGTTTAAATGAGCCGTTAAATCACAGTTAAGTAAAGTTGTTGCTGAAGTGAAGGTAACTGTGCTTCTCCCTCAAGTAACCTGTGGGGTTGGATGGATGGTTTACAAAATGTTTGTTGTGGTCTTGTATTCAAAGATGCAAAGCAGATGTAAAGTCACACGGCCTCGCCTGATGCAAACATGAGGTGCTGTGAGGTTCCTTGTTTGGATAAGAAAATACACCTATACCTGTATTCTTTGTTAAAGCTGTTAACCCTTCTGTGATAGTGCTCTTACTTAGTAAATACATTTTGCAGAAGCCCAAAATCCTACTCACTGGACCACCACTTTGAAATGCTAAACAGGGAATAGTTCGGTTTCCTAATTTCAATTCAATCAGCAGTATAAAATTAGTGAAGTACGATTCTGCAACATCACAGATAATCTAAAACTTATGTTGCAACTTTACGTTTGTTTAGGTTGAATTATCAATTTCTCTCTTGTCACAAGGCATGCTTTAGTGGATAGAGTTAGGAAGGCATCGTGGTTTGTCTAAAAATCCCTGTTTTGGTCTCTGCGGTGACATAGGGAGATGGTTTTAGCTTAAACTTTACATTTAACTTTCATTTTTGGATCATTTTGGCTGTATTAGGGGAACTTGCATGCATTTTTGCAAAGGCGTTTGTTATTTTTGATTCTTTTACATTTCATCCTCAGCTCATATAATATGTTGATGAAACACTGTGTATATTATAAACCGCTAAAACCGACTATTTTGTATGACCCACTGTCATTACAACATAAAATCGTTCATCCCATGTTATCAGGCTGAATTATCAGTTGAATTAGGGTTAAAAGAACAGAAACAGGTTTAGAGACTAATCCACACCAATAACAATGTAATGAAATGTTAAAATAATAAAAGATAAAAACAAGCAATAAAAATAATGATGAAGATAAAATAGAATATTGCACAAAGACATTGATTAAAAAAATAGATAATACAATAATATCAGTAAAATCGAAATAAAAAAACATACAAAATACAGAAAAAAAAGAATATAAACAAAAAAGTATAAACATTAAAACCATAAAATTAAAAGACACCACATAAAAGCAAACTGAACGGTTAGTTTGTGTTGATATTTCTGACCTTTTGTTGTATAATGTGAACTTGATATGCCAAGTTTGGCAAACATGTCAACCTTGGACGTTACTGTGATTTGCAGAAACACTTACTGCTAACATGAATTCCTGGTGACTGGGCTGCAGCTTAAAATGTTGTATAGTATGCACATTCTGTCATTAAAAGTGTTTTTTCATGAGCCACTAAGGTCAGTTACAGCACATCCTGTTTTTACTTTATGGGCCTGTAAAAGGTCCCATCATATGTCACATGATCTCTAATCTGCAAATGAGCCACCAGTTTAGGAGAGCTGGACTGGTTCCAGGAAACTGTGTGTCAGACAACAAAGATTATGTCAAGTGTGCCTTAATGTGTTCTTCATGCCCTTAGTAAGGAAGTATTTCACATGTTAATGACACTGTTGCCTGATGCCAATCACGTTACCATGACTGTGCCATAACCATGACAGATTTGTAATGCAATGCAGGCCTGCAGCATTCCTCAGTCAGGCTAGTGCAGCCAGTGTGAACCTCAGGTGTGTCACAACTGGTGAATGTTAACCATTGGACTCCACACCCACAGGGCAAACACACTCCTCCTGTGTGTGAGAGCTATTATTATAGATGCATGATCACATAGTTCCTGCCACAACATGTTAGCTTTACACTACTGGTTCATTAACTAATAGTAGCTTGTGCTGTAAATGCTGCTATTTAAAGATCAGGTAAAGCAGTGCTGGGCGCTGGAGGGGGAGGGCCACCCGGGCTGATGAGTAACTGTGTTGAAGTCGACATTTTCCTGTTCCACAGGTAGCCCTGTAATATATTCATAACCATTCATACAGCAGGGGAGACACCTGCTGTGCCATCACAGGACAGAAGTGTGCCGACCAGAGAAGTATCTGTGAGTATGAGCAATATGCTGTAAGAGCTGAAGACATTTCTGTTGTGTTGTGAACTTGTTTTTCTTTTGAAACAAGGGCAACTGCGGCCCAGTAATGAAGTTGATATGACTGTGTAAACCATATTTCCTGGTTATAGTGAGCTTGAAGATACATACTGTAAGATACAGTCTGTATAAGGCCTCACGCTTTACTCTGGTTTTATTTGTACTTTAAGCTAGGAAAACAATAATTTATTCATTATTATTCAACTTTTGATGTATTCAAAATAAGATGCAAAATCTTAATTATTGTGTTTAAGAGGTGAAGGTGAGTTGATCTTACTTTCAGACGGAGTTGTTGTCTACTGCTTCCATTTTTTTTAGCAATGCTAACAAGCTTATGGCTGTAGCTGCACTTGAGAAAACAAAAATGCCTCAAATGGTCAAGTTTTTAATAAGTTAGTGACCTGTTAAATGACCCTTGAGCAAGGCAGTAACATTCCTTTCATTTCCATGGTAGCTACACAGGGGCTAGCTTAGCCTGTGTGTTCAGGTAGCTCAATTAGGGATTCTGAAACTAAAGTTAGCTTGCTTATATGACCCATTTAGGCTACATTGAAGAGAAAATAGGTTCAAAAGTATCTGACCTGATGAAAATGTCAAAGATTTTAGATAACATTCAACAGAAATTAAACATCAATTAGTAAAATGTCATGCTACTGACAAAGGATAAATGAAATAGTAAGGTTAGCATAGATGTATATTTCCCATTCAGTCTAAACTGCATAAACACTGCTAACTCCGAAACAAAAAGTTCTCCATGTGCTTGTATAAATAATAGCTTCATTTAAGGATTGTTTGTTATTGTTGCTAGGCTATACCTGCTCTATAATGTTTGCTAGCAATCGATTGACTTACAAATACCTTTCAAAGACAGTCCAAAGTTTTATTTGTGCCTCCAGATGCATTGAATCTAGATAGCTAGAAGAAACTAAGAGAAAGAACTTTTTAAATGGATTCACACATCACGACCATAACAGCCAAATCCAGATCTTTATTGTCTTTTAAGGGGAATTTATTTTGGAGGCAAGCAGTACTTTTCTTTTTTCATCATATATAGCTTTGTCTCCACTGGCAATGGGAAGTGAGTGCACTGGTGTAATTATTTAAGTGTGGGTGTGTCTGGTGTGTGTATTCAGCAGAGAAAACAATGACAAATACAGTGAGCTCACAAAACCATGCAGGGTGTGAGTCCTGAATTTCAAGTTGTGCATAGGTCCACACATTTACACAGATATGGTAATACATGATAAATAAACAGGTGGAGGGTGGTCAACTATGTTTTTACTTTGCTAACCTTTCATTCAATGTATTTTGACTGCTTAATATCACGTATTTTTAGACAATAACACTGTTTTCCTAGTAAATTCAATCTGATTTCACCTGGTCTGTATTCATTCCATGTATAAATCTTTGCATGCACTTCCTCTATCAAAGATCTTCCTGAACTGATCACACGACGTCCTCTTTTTAAATGTTCTGCAGACAATGGCCTCCTCAGGTAACGTGTTACCAGAAAAGCAGTTCCAGTGCTCCATCTGTCAGCAGGTGTTCACCGACCCGGTCACCACCCCCTGTGGACACAACTTCTGCCAGGCCTGCATCCAGAATTTGTGGGACAGCAGCGAGGTCTGCCAGTGCCCCACCTGTGACAAAACATTCGACCCCCAGCCTGAAATTAGCATCAACACGGCCTTCAAAGAGCTGGCGGACACATTTAGGAAGATAATAATCTGTACTACAGCTTCACCGCTGTCCACAGCCAAACCAGGTGAGGTGGTGTGTGATGTCTGCGCCGCGACGTCGCTGCAGGTGCCGGCCCTCAAGTCCTGTCTGGTGTGTCTGACCTCGTACTGCGAAGCCCACCTGGAGCCTCACTGGAGAGTCGCCACCTTGAAGCTCCACAAGCTGATCGAGCCGGTGAAGAACCTGCAGGACAGGATGTGTAAGAAGCACGAGAGGCTGCTGGAGATGTTCTGCAGGGACGAACAGAAGTGTGTGTGCCAGTTCTGCACCGAGACCGAGCACAAAGATCACCAGGCTGTTACAATAGAGGACGAGAGTGAGAAGAGGAAGGTACACACTGTTTTTAAAAGAGTTTTAAAAGAGACCAAAAATTTATCTGTTCCCACTTTGGATGCCTCGAAATTAGTGTTTATTGCCATGAGAAGTAACATTTTAAACATGGTCCTGTTGCACATCTTCAGGTAATGATCCAAAAGTCTGTCATGCTGGCCAAAGGTAACAACTAGAACATTTCTTTAAAAAAGTTAAGATTAAAATGTGCTATTACAAGACAAAAGAAAAGTCTGAGTGGTATTACATTTATAATCCATTCAAAAGACTCTACTCTGTAAATGGTGTACACGGAGCATAAAAGTGAACACAACATGACCAATAATGTGCCGTCTTTACCGAAGGAAGACATTTTGGGATTGTTTTTAAGGTCCTTGGCTTAAGAGTTTGGGTCACTACCAGACCAGGTTTACATGCTCAAAAAAAACACATCAGTCTTCTTAAACTGTCCAGTGCTGCAGCTCTGTATTCCCCCTTTGTCTGAAACAATTAGAGTGTTTTAGCTCCTGTCTCTTTAAGGCCACTCCTCCTGAATACCCAGTCTGCCCTGATTGGTCAGCTCACGCACGCCTGAGACAGCCCTTCTAACAACAACAGAGCAGCTGTGCTAAATCAGTTCTTACATGACAAACTAGATGCAAGGCTTAAATGGTGCAAATGTGTGACATGTTGATGTCGTGTGATGTCACAAAGTCACATATGTATTAAATGGGTACTACTGATGAGGCGTTTCAGGAGCAGTGTTTTCTGTGGGAGAGAGGAGCTTCTGTAGGACTTTGAAACTTGCAGGACATTTTACATGCACAAGAACCCATACAACAAACTGAAAGAGATGAAAAAAAAATGAAAAAGGACAATATGTCTCCTTTAACCTTAGTTACAAAGAACCATCTGGTAGGGCACCGTTAGAAATAGATTGGATGAACCATTTGTTTAACACCATTTATCACGGACTAACTTTAGCTAATCAGATCAACAGAGTCAGTCAAGAGAATGAGCGGGTTGTGAATAAAATCTCAAGGCAAACAGGCTGCAAGACAGTCCAAGACTCAGTTGATCTTATAATTGAGGCTCTATTTTGTGTTTACCAAGAGACAGACAAAGGAGTATTGTTGAGTCCTGGTGGTGGGAAATGCATGGTATTTAGTGAAATCCTCAATGTTTCCTGTGTCATTTGTTAGCACTGTTATAATTTCCTGCTCTTCCTGCTCAGGTCCAAATGAAGAAGACCGAGGAGGACTTTCAGCAGATGATCCAGGAACGTCTGAGGAAAGTGGAGGAGATCAAAAGCTGTCTGAAGCTCAGCACGGTGAGTCGTAACGGAAATGTCGATTCCTGTCACGACGAATTGGCATTTGCGTTTGTCATCCATTTTGTTTGAAATCAGCAGATGATTTGGAGTTATCATCCGGCATTTTGTTGAAGTTAAAGCCGCTAGAAGGACTTTTCAAAACAGATTTTTTTCTACTTTTTTACCTTTTGAACACCAAGCAGAGCCTTTTAATTTAACGACTGAACCAACTTAATTCAAGGTTTGTTATCATGTAAAGTGAAGTTGCTGCGTGGACAGATCATGCCATTTTTAAGTCATTTTCTCCTCAAAGGCATTGCTCATTTCTTGTATTTAAGATTTCCTTTAAATTTAAGTCATTGTTCATTTTTTGTCTTCCCCATCAGATAAGTGCCGAGAAGGAGGTGAAGGAGAGCGACCGTCTCTGCGCGTCTCTGATTCGCTCAGTCGAGGAGAGACGGACTGAGGTCAACACAGAGATCAGGGAGAAGCAGAGAGCAGCAGAGAGGAGGTCAGAGGAGCTCGTCAACGAGCTGCAGCAGGAAATCACCGAGCTGCAGAGGAGGAGCGCTGAGCTGGAGGAGCTGAGGAACACCGAGGACCATCTGAACCTCTTACAGGTTACAATCAACCTCTAACTGTATCTGCTCAACCAGCTAAAGAATCTGTCTCCGTATCTGTGCTCGGAAGTTTTTGATTTAAGCTTAAAATTGATGTGGGTTGATCAGAAATATCACACACTGCAAAAATGGAAGTCTTACCAGTTTGTGTCATCTCTAGTCAAAAGTATGTAATCACACGTAAAGATACAATATGCTAATTGGATGGGGCAAGTTAGCAGACGAGCCAGAGTCCGTCTTTTTTTCATAATACAACTGCAAGCTCTCGATCCGGACCACTAGCTGCACGGCTAACTGAGCTAACAGCACTTACTCTGGTGATATGCTGCCCCCTGTTTGTTTGGTAACAAATCCCAATAAAGATTTAACTCGAATGATACTTGTAGTCATGAAGAGTACGTTATCTATAGGAGATATGTGTTTCACCCAAGGACCCACTCAGCCCTAATTCAGGTATTAGAAGACTGTAGAAGGAGGTTAAAGGGAGAAATTGATCAAAAATACGTCTCTTTTGTATCACGTTTTTCAGTTTTCTTCTTAAATCTTAAATCTTTTTGGTGTTTTTCTGTTAAAGACGGCAGAAAGCAAATCATTTCGGCTCTTAGTTGAAAAATATTGTCAGTGGTTTTAAGACAAAAAATCAATGTGCTATTTCAATCAATACAGTAATAATCAAATATCTTCACTTCTCGCAGAGGTTTCCCTCTCTTACCTCACCTCCACCCACCAGGGAATGGAAGGAAATCGGCATCCACCCTGAGCTCTGTGTGGGGACGGTGAGGAGAGCGCTGTCCAAAGTAAACGACACCCTGAGCAATGAGCTGGACAGTCTGAAGAAGGAAGGTAAAGTCAACCAAGGCATCTCGTCTGAGTGGAACAGCCAACCTTCCTTTAAAGAACACTCAATTTTGAGTTTGGATAAACTATATAAACATTGTGAAACACTGTATATGACAAATTCTTGTAAAATCGGTCAGTGTTATATGTTAATGCCAGGCCCACTTGTGATAAGATGACCCAAGACAAATATGAATAAAAGGCATGAACAGGGCCTCTCATATAAATTGCAAATGAACTCATACAACATGTTTATCTTTCTGACAGAGATGAAGAAGATGCAGAAATATGCAGGTGAGACCACATTCAACATGATCATGTGTATCAAATATTTTCCAGTTTGTCTTCTTCAGACTCTTGAAAACGAGCAGTAGCCGTAGAAGTGGATGTAAAAGTTGTATTTGTAGTAGATCTTGTATAAATTTTTATTTACCTCCATCTTCTTTCCCCATAGTTGACGTAGTTTTAGACGCAGACACCGCCCATCCAAACATCGTCCTATCAGCTGACGGAAAGCAGGCGGGCCGCGGCGAGCTTCTGCACATCGTTCCTGACAACCCCCAACGGTTTGACCCCGTCATCTGCGTTGTGGGCAAGAGAGGCTTCCTGTCGGGGAGGTTCTACTTCCAGGTGAGCGTCTCGTTCGATGACTCATATATCATAAATCACAGTTGCCATGAGATGTAGCTGAATATGTCCTCTTGCATCGCCACTCAGGTTGTAGTGGGAGCAAAGACCTTCTGGGACCTGGGTGTGGTCAAAGAGTCGGTCAACAGGAAAGGGATGATCACCTCAAAGCCAGAGAACGGCTACTGGACGGTACGGCTGAGGAGCGGCGACGAGTATCGTGCGTTGGACTCCCCCTCGGTCCGTCTTTCCCTAAAGGAGAAGCCGAAGACCATCGGAATCTTCACGGATTACGAGGAGGGGACTGTGTCGTTCTTTAACGTGGAGACCAAGTCTCACATCTACACCTTCACCGGGTGTTTGTTCTCAGAGAGGATCTTTCCCTTCTTCAGCCCGGGCGTTTGCGATGAAGGCAAGAATACAGCGCCGTTGGTTATCACAGATGTTAGTCATGAGACATAGGCCTGAGGATGAGGCTTGGATGCTGCAAGGTTTTTGACTTTCATGACTGATTCAGTATTTAATAGTGAAGTATCTGGGTTTCAACTATGCATACACAAGCAGTTTTTAAGATTTTAGCCCTCCAGGCAAATATCACAGCCTTGAACTGTATTAATGTCTGAGCAGTAAATGTTGGGGAGGATGGATATTGTTAGTGCAGCTCTTGTAAAATGTTTACAGTGTCCAGGCTCTTCACATGCGTGGGTGGTGGTGGAGATAGCTGGGAAGCCAGCGACTGCAGTTCCAGGTAGTGTTTCAACATTTTTCAATTTTCAATATTTTTAATTAGACCTCAGGGAAAATATATATAGCTCTACTCCAAATACTTTTATAAGTTTAAATGTTTTAGGTTTGGCACTCAGAGCTCAATTTAATCATTTTTTCTGTGATTCTTGGTATGTGTATTCTAAAATCTCAACAATTTCATATTGTTTTTGGATTGGGTTGAAATTTGTCCTGGACATCCAGGACATAGATTTATTAAAGTAAAGAATGAGAATGTTTACAGTGATCAGATTATTAAGGTTACATTTGTACCTGGAATGAAGAATCTGTCATTTTCAAAATTCATATCTCAGCTAGTTTTCAGGGTCTTGCAACCAAATGTTGATTCTGTGTAGCATTACTGTAGTTCTGTCACTGGGTGAGCTGGTATTGAATGACCCTATATAGCGTTGGCTTATAGTCCGAATATCAATACACAAGAACATATGATTCAGTAAAGATTTTAAACAATATGTATTCCTAAAAAAATCACTCAATATGATATTTTTCATGTCATATGGCATTATTTGTGGTATTTTGCACTGGATTTATCACAAATAAAAACAAAACTGTCACACGTACAAATAAAAACAAAACGATTTGTATTGCTGGTGAGTAATGTGTTTTTTTTTTTGTAAATTAAGGACGCCATTCTAATGCCGTCAAGCACATCATAATGCCAAATGGACTGACTCAAAGGAGACATATTATGCTCTTTTTCAGGTTTAAAATGTTATTTTGTGTTACTACTAGACTAGTTTTACTTGCTTTAATGCTCAAAGAACACAGCATTGTATTCCCCCTCTGTCAGGCATGCCTGAGCCAGCCTGCTAACAATGACAGAGCAGTTGTGCTAAATCAATTCTTACGTGCTGAACTAGCCACTTGGAATACATTATGCAAATGTGTGACATGGTGATGTTCTATGATGTAACATAGTCACAGAATTAAAGGTGGGACTACTGATGAGGTGTTTAAGGAGCTGTATTTTCTGTGGGAGAGAGGAGCTTCTGTTGGAGTGGACTTTGGCCTTTTTAACTTTCAAGACCTTTTACATACACATATAACACACTGAAGGAGAGGAAAAAATGAAAAAGGATTATATGTCTCCTTTAAAAGACTCATTACACCTCTGAAAAATAATGCTTATGATTGTGTTATAACCTCATTGTATTTACAATTCTGATTTTTAAGTCCATTTAGACACTAAATAGACAGAAAAGGTCTAGGTGACGTTTTTAATCACAACTTTAACCTCAGTTCAGGTTACAGGTCTGTCAAAAACATAATAATGCCCTGACCAGCAAGTTTCAATCTGTCTTTCAATCTACAATGATTTGTTTTTTAAATGGAGAAGGATTGCTTATTTTACTCCTGGCAAAGAAACCTTTTTTGCTTTGCAAAACCTTTGCATCAGTCCAGACGGACCTTGCATGTTCTTTGCATTCTTACAGGCAGCATTCCCAACCAAGCACGGAGGACATAGAGGGAAGCATTCGGTGAGAACAGTGCAATCAGGTCAAGTTCTAACCTGCTATTTATTGCCTGGCAGGAGGTTTGAGTTTTTGAAACAGTTGAGGCTGAAAACAGATTGATAAAAGTGGTGACTAAACCAAAATGTAGACTTGCCTCTCAGGACTTTCATGAATATGACATCCAAGTGCTTGTTTTCTTATCAAAGATGATGTTCTGTAATTGAAACGCCTTCACTTATTATTATCTGCACATGTCATGAAAACTGTGAAGTGCAGATGAGAGTTTGTGCTCACAAACCAGGCGACACAATATTCAGATTCTCAGTAGATCTTTATTGTTGCATTAGGAGCCATCATCAGTAGAACACAGACATGACTGAGGAGAGGCAGTCTCTCTTCAGTTCTTACAGCACTTTGAGATAACACACATTAACTGTAGACAACAAAAGGATGTACATGATTTCACTCAAGCTGTTATTCAACCTTTTTTTACCTGGTTGTGACATTTTCCAGGTTGAAGACACATTGTTCTTCTTCCTTCATACATCACAACATCTCAAACATCCTCCACCTGCTCCTTAAACTCCTCCACACATATATCCTCTTATTGTACAGACACACAGGAAGAGGTCTGAACCCCCTCCAGGCTGAACTCCTTTATAATGAGTTTACTTGTACTTAGTTTCCCAACAACCTAAACATTGTAATATCATGGTGGATATATAAGACAGCAAGCAAAAGCTGAATCAAATTGGAAAGAAGTCAGGAAGTTCCCTCAAACCTGAGATCAGTGATTAAAATTTAATATTTGAGTGTGGAAGTGTTGATCCTCTGTGGACCATCAGATTGTCATATTTATAGTCACTTCTATGACCTGAAACAGTAAATGGAACAGTTCAGACTCAGTGGAATAATGATATATTCTGATTGATCACAGTAATGTGACAGCAACAGCCACCTGCTTTAATCTAAATGTACATTTGAATGGTATCTGAGTTGGTGCATCCTTGATCCCATGTTGTTGGAAACATCTTTCTGAATTAATCGATTCTCTCTGATTCTAACTGAGCAGGAAACCACTGAAGGAGGTGCTGATTGAAGTTGCCCAAACATGATGATTTGCGGGCATGCTCACATAAACCTCGTCTCCTTGCTGCAGCTGCAGGACAGCTGCATTTCCTCCATTATCAGCTCCGTCAGAGCCTGTTTGGTGATCAGATGACTTGACTATCATGTCGCTGTTCTTGAAGAGCGTCAGCCTTGCTTTATGTTTTCCTCCAGCATGATAGAAGAAGGTGAAATAAAAAACACCTGCAACAGGTGCAGTGAAGACACCTGTGAAAACAACAGAGGATTTTTATGGGTTTCTGAAAGTCTTTGAATGTGACTGTAATAATTACAACATGGAAGAGGTGTGTAGCCAAAGATTAATACTTTTCTGGAAATGCATCTGAATTTTTGCAGTAATATTCAGTAACGGAAATAAATGCATCTACGTCATACATGGGTGTACAAAGCATTACAAATGTTGGTGGGACAATTTTTGGAGTTTCTCCTCTTGAAAATCTTTCAGTAGAGTAGATGTCATTTCCTTCATTTTGATGCCATTTAACAGGCGGTTTGATTTTATCTGGTTATAGTAGCATCAGAAATATTATCAGTAGGTCAACATTTTACCATTTCATCCTGAGGAAGTGCCTCAGAAAACATGTGTGAAGATAATAAAACACTTAACATATGTAAATTGATTCAATGACTAATTTATAATGGGCATCACAGCCATTATACTAGGATGGGAAAAATCCCACCTACACTTCATTGTTAATATACAGTATAATATTACTGGTAACTGTTTTTTTTCATCAGTCTGGCACTGCACGGGTCATCAGTAAACTTAAACCTTGATAATCTGTAACACTTTGAACAGGTACAGATAGTAATCAGATTACATATATTAATAATGATATACAGCTAAAGCATATTCATCAGGCCAGTTTGTAACATGTATTAACAATCTAACAGTTACAGGTGATGTAGGCTGCAAGTGAAGTCCTTACCTGTACAGTTGTTGTAGGCATCACCGATGTTTGTGTACACTTTGTTGAAAGCCAGAGTTACGTCTTTATCGAATGGTCCATATGCCCCACCTTTCTCTAACAGTGCACTGAATGCCACCTTGGTTTTGCCTGTGTGAAATAAAATATGTTCATCCTGTTATTTTATTGAAACATTTCTCTTGTAGAACATGGTGTATTCCATCACAATACAAACATATGGAAGAGGGTTAGGGCCACTGAAAAAAAAAATTGAGTCTGACTTTAATTCTGACTTTGAACTCAGAATTCTGAATTCAAAGTCAGAATTGTGGGAGAAGTCTTTTTTTTGTAGTTGTTTTAGTGACCCTAATCCTGCTCCATACAAACATGACTTAAAGAGCAACTTAACTGAAGTTTAGTACAGGTTGAAGTGTTGTGAGTAACAAACTTTTGAACATTGTGGACTGAAACAACACAGTTTTAGGAATCAATTTCTTGCTGATGGACATTACTGCTCCTCATTTCTGTTCATTAATGGCCCCTTGGAGGCCGAGCAGCCTCAAAATTTTAAGACTGAAGTTCATCACATGCATATGAACATGTTTCAGACTTATCAGTGTCAAAACCAGCACTGAATTGATATTGATTACCATTGATTAATTACTTAATATCACTTTTTTGTTTTTGTTTTAAATCCACAACATCTTCCTGCACATGCACAAAAAACTAATAGTCGTTCTATAAAAAAAATATTAATTCAAATCTTGAAGAACAAAGTCTCATTCTACCTGTTTCACACATGGTGGATTCTGGTAGATATTTTCTCCGCTTGTCTTCGCTCGTCTCCAAAGCTGTGATCAACAGGAATGCTGCTGCTGCTTTTATAATGCTTCATCGATGGGAAGTTGTTGTCACATGTCTCCCTTAACCAATCACAGATAATTTTTTGTGGTGGGAAAACATCATCCTAGCTCTGAAGATGACTGTAAGACATTTCTGAGGAAAACAGGACGCTGTGCCAACCTGTGGACTGATTTACAGAACTTTCAAAAGGAAATATTATTTTTCTTATGAAACACTCTGACAGTGTGACCAAAGAACAAAAAGAACAAAAGCTAAAATAAACATTTTGATTTAGTTTTTCTTATAAATGAAAAAGCCAAAACCCAAAGGATGAGTGATATCAAATGAGTTTCTGGGCAGGTGACTCTTAAGCATGATTTTCTCTAAAAAACATGATATCATTTGCGAATTCTTGTGCACAAAATTGGCAGATGAACTTGAAGGGGCTGAAGCTCATGTACTGTCCAAAATCAAAGTGTTGATCATCTGTGGACCATCAGACTTTTATGTTTATTGTCACTTTCCTGACATGAAAGTGTCTCGTCTCAGTGACTCTGTCCTAGAGCTTAGATCGGGCCCAAAATATCAAGCCCGACCCGACACGAGCCCGTGCACGTTGTGTCCGAGCCCGGCCCGGCCCGGCACATCAACTGTAATTATGAGCCCGAACCCGATTTAAACCCGACATTTTTTTAATACGTGGGTTGTTATAACTGACGTTCTCAAACTCCATGTTGCACTAAAACTACACAATCAGTGACGCCGGTAACGCGTTCCTCTAATCTGACCACTCTTTTCAGTAATGAGTAATTTAACGCGGTAATATTTCCAAACCAGAAATCAGATTAAAGTATTCAAGTCACTGTGCGTTACTATTATTTTCGTCATTTTCCTTGTAAAAATATATATTTTGCTTTCTTCTTGCGTCTCGAGGAGTGACGTGACGTGCGGGAGAAGTCACATTTTCAGCACGAGGACAACTCACATGTAACACCACGCAGCGACACGAGCAACGTGGAGGGAGGAGAGAGATGCGCGTTTTCTAGCTGGAAACACAGTCATTATTTAGAGTTATTAAAACATACACACACACACACACACACACACACACACACACACACACACACACACACACACACACACACACATGCTTGATCAAGGGCCCGGCCCGGCCCGAGGAAAGTGACGGGAAATATCGGCCCGGCCCGGCCCACGGGCCGGGTCGGGTCAGGGTCAGGGTCGGGCTCGGGCTCGGGCAGAGAATCTAAACTCTACTCTGTCCACAGAGTGAAGACACTAAGACGAGGCAGTAGAGTAGAGTAACGTACATAACAGCATAACATCCTTAAATCAACCCATAAATCTGACCCAAGTCGTAGGAGTCTGAAGGATTTTCCTTAAAGTGTCACAAAAATATCTTCTCTCAATAATCACTTATGACCCATACACATATTATTAATCTATTTAGCATCAAACACACATACAACCCTGATTCCAAATGTGGTTATTCCGCATGACATTTATTCTGATTGACTGAATGATTAAATGTTATTTTATCTGTTGACAAGATTTTCGTTGGATTAACTGGAAAATGCATCATCACACAAGTAAAAACATGACTGTTGCTCTGAGCTGTTGAATGACGACAGTTGATTAATGTTATTGATGGCACATTTATGTGCTGGGTGTGACCACACAAACACACACAGCCACAGCCACAGCCACACACACACACACTGAGTACACTGTTCATGAAGAAATAACAATGTGAAATAACCTTACATTTAGATTTAAACTGAAGTTCCTTTGCCTTGATTCAAGTAAATATCCTGATGAGCAATTTTGTCTTTTTTTGAGATATTTCTAACACACTGTGCATTGTAAATTGTTAGGTGCTGCACTGCCCTTGCTTTTTTTGTTCATTAACATTTAGAAAATATTTCTTGGGAAAACGTGGACTTGCACTTCACCACCCAGTGTACTGCATTACTGAAGTTTGACCAGGTATTGAGCAATATCTCAAGTATTTCATCAGAAACACTGATTGACAGAACGAGCAATGCCTTAACAAAACCTACACATGTTAAAGTTCCTACAGGGAAAATAACTGTTGAGGAGTCTGAAGGATTTTCCTAAAAAACGTTGCATAATCACAAAAATATCTCCTCTCAATAATCACTTATGATCGATACACATAATATTAATCTTTTAACATCAAACACACCTAAAACCTTGATTCCAAATTTGGTGATTCTCAATTACATTTTTTCTGATTAACTGTAGGATTAAATGGTCTTTAATGGGTTAACAAGATTCTCCCTCTTCCTGAAGAAGGAAAGAAAAAGACAATTTAAAAACATTGTTGGATTATCATCTTCACACATTTGCAAACATGACTGTTATTTTGAGCTGGATGGCAGTTGAATAATCATATCTTGCACTTCTAGATGGTGGTATGACAATGACAATGAATAGGGGTCTGTTTATTTTTCTTTGAAAAATGTGGGTGTGCACTGCACATTGGTTTACTGAAACTTGACCAGGTATTGAGCAATATCTCAAAGTATTTCATTAGAAACACTTGTTGACAGAACGACCAACACCTTAACAAAACTCCAAAAGGAAAATAGCTACTGAAGCCCTGAAAGGTCAGGGTCGCACATGTTATTTCTCTCTTTTATGGGAGCAAGTTGCATTTTATTTGAGTTATTTGTGTCAGTATCACAGAATAACAGATGTTTTCCTGAGACAACAGGATCATTTATCATGAGAAAAGATATCATAAGATTTATAGGAATGCCTGATCACATAGACACTGTTCTGTGGGGTGGATTTGCGAGTTTTGACGCAAACAATATTAACTTTTTTTAAGCAATTCATTATTAAAGAAAATGCAGCAGTATGTACGTGCTCTGTGCGGACGGTTCAATTTCGTGGGGGATTGCAAAGTTTGTCTACAAAGCAGTTAAACAAGTCAGAAACAAAAGTTGTAGGCCAGGGGCCCTCAAAAGACTCCAGCAAACTGATGATCCTGATATTATTCCTCCGGCTACGACCTGCTAGGTCTGCCTCTTTAGCTGTTTGCCGAAAGTGACAGATTTGTTTTTTGAAAAGTAACAGGAGCGCAACACTTTCATGACTACTGCATTCTGATTAGTAGAATTAGAATGTCAACACAATATGGCAACATCGTTGATGGGTTGTGTACAGGCCACAGTTGAGCAGCTACGGTGCTGGTTGTTGGCCCCATCTATCCAGTCTTGGCCCAGCCCAGACCATAACACAGCACTGTTGCGAAATTGCCTTTGTCTTTCCTCTTAAAATCTGAATGAGTAGGATTTCACAGTGGCTGACAGGTTCCACTTACCCAAAGTTTTTGTGCTGCTTAATACTTCATACTTCAGTCTGAAGGATTTTCCTAAAAAACGTTGCATAATCACAAAAATATCTCCTCTCAATAATCACTTATGATCGAAACACATAATATTAATCTTTTAACATCAAACACACATAAAACCTTGATTCCAAATTTGGTGATTCTCAATCACATTTTTTCTGATTAACTGTAGGATTAAATGGTCTTTAATGGATTAACAAGATTCTCCCTCTTCCTGAAGAAGGAAAGAAAAAGACAATTTAAAAACATTGTTGGATTATCATCTTCACACATTTGCAAACATGACTGTTATTTTGAGCTGGATGGCAGTTGAATAATCATATCTTGCACTTCTAGATGGTGGTATGACAATGACAATGAATAGGGGTCTGTTTATTTTTCTTTGAAAAATGTGGGTGTGCACTGCACATTGGTTTACTGAAACTTGACCAGGTATTGAGCAATATCTCAAAGTATTTCATTAGAAACACTTGTTGACAGAACGACCAACACCTTAACAAAACTCCAAAAGGAAAATAGCTACTGAAGCCCTGAAAGGTCAGGGTCGCACATGTTATTTCTCTTTTATGGGAGCAAGTTGCATTTTATTTGAGTTATTTGTGTCAGTATCACAGAATAACAGATGTTTTCCTGAGACAACAGGATCATTTATCATGAGAAAAGATATCATAAGATTTATAGGAATGCCTGATCACATAGACACTGTTCTGTGGGGTGGATTTGCGAGTTTTGACGCAAACAATATTAACTTTTTTTAAGCAATTCATTATTAAAGAAAATGCAGCAGTATGTACGTGCTCTGTGCGGACGGTTCAATTTCGTGGGGGATTGCAAAGTTTGTCTACAAAGCAGTTAAACAAGTCAGAAACAAAAGTTGTAGGCCAGGGGCCCTCAAAAGACTCCAGCAAACTGATGATCCTGATATTATTCCTCCGGCTACGACCTGCTAGGTCTGCCTCTCTAGCTGTTTGCCGAAAGTGACAGATTTGTTTTTTGAAAAGTAACAGGAGCGCAACACTTTCATGACTACTGCATTCTGATTAGTAGAATTAGAATGTCAACACAATATGGCAACATCGTTGATGGGTTGTGTACAGGCCACAGTTGAGCAGCTACGGTGCTGGTTGTTGGCCCCATCTATCCAGTCTTGGCCCAGCCCAGACCATAACACAGCACTGTTGCGAAATTGCCTTTGCCTTTCCTCTTAAAATCTGAATGAGTAGGATTTCACAGTGGCTGACAGGTTCCACTTACCCAAAGTTTTTGTGCTGCTTAATACTTCAATCGGCTGATTAACTCAATCCAATCTCAATATACTATAACCTACCACTACGATGTATAAAGTTTATAATATGAACGTATTTAGTCTCTGAAAACATCACCATCAGCCACCCAACATGTATTCTGTTAACAGAATAAAGTCCTGGTTCTAGAAGCAGGTAAAGAGCGATATGCAGAGTTTTTCTGTTGCATGTGTTCTCTGGGATTGTCTGTTTTTAACACTGTGGCATGGTAAAAGCGGAGGACTGAACACATTGTTGTCAAATTGATGAAGATATTTTCTGATTTGCTAGTGTTTGGTCTATTTCCATGTGTTTTCTTCAGTCGCAGCATGTTTGACCTTGTTTGCCACTGAAGGATTTCCCTAAAAAAACACAACATTGCAGAGTCACATAAAGATATCTCCTCATATAACTGTAGCACCCCGTTGCCACAGATCACAATTTCCAATGCCCCTTAAGGCAGATATAGACAGACAGCAGCTAAGGATTACAAATGTAAATCTTTTACTCAGCAAGGGCAACTCAAAGCAAAAGGAGACAGGTTGGTTCCCATTTCATTCATTCGTTAGGTTTACATAACTCCTGACCCTGTACAAGTGGGATTGATAGAAAGTGAATAATACTAAAATCAAAAAATTAATGTCACCAAGGCAGTATATAATATAATATGCATTTAATATATTAAACCCACCTGCTATACAGCACACTCCCAGTCAGATTTCCCCTCACAACCTTTGGCACTCATGCTACAAAAAGTCCACAAACAAAATAAATTCACCACTAAGCATACAAAAAAAACAAAAAAACACTAACTCCAGCAGCGTGCCAAAACAAAGCCGGGAATCGTCCGCATGGGTTGCCATAAAGTGCTTATCTTGTCCCATCCACTGATTCACAGGTCCGACTAAATCACACACCTGTGTCAGGATTTACTGATTGCAACTGAAGAAGCTGTTGTTGTTGGATGCCCAGGCATGACAGTTTGGCGGCAGGTGTGTGTTAAATAAATAAATAGATAGATAGATAGATAGATAGATAGATAGATAGATAGATAGATGTTTAATAAAATACTTCCTCCATAGTTTCCAAAGAAACTCAGGTATGTACAATTATTTTCAGCAAAGAAGGTTAAGCTCGGACATAAAACTTACACATTAGTGTATTATGACATCTGAGTGAAAATAAAGCCTTAAAAATGTTTTTGAAAAAGCGGCTATTTAATGATTAATTACATGTACAAGATGGGGAATGGGGATTGTCAATTCTTGCCTTTGACACATTTTCAGTCAAAGTATTGTCTATATCATGAAAAAAGATTTGAACTTAAATTCATCCATCTCCAGCGCTCAGTTTAGGAATGTTTTGCAGACACATTCCACTAGCTATTGCTGTCTTATTAAATAGTATGCTGTTTCAGTTGGCCTTCTCACAGGAAGTCACTCCAGACATGCGGACACTGTTTGGTGAAGTAAGCCAATTTTTTTCTTGTGATTTCAGAAGTCTTCCTGAACTGAATTATGTTACTTACAACTAAAATAAGTCCAAAAAGGGTCAAACAATTAATACCAATGTATAAAAAACACCATTAATAAATCTAATATTTGTTAAATTGAATGCAAATTTATCTTAAATACCCTTGAGAAAAATGTATATTCTCTGTCAAGGTTTTCTTCTTTATATAATATTTCCCAGTTTTGGTTTAGTAACTCATTTTTTTAAAGCATTCATTGACTCTTCTGTCCTTGCTCTGTTATGATTGGACTTTATGGTGGCCAGTTTGTGGTCTGTTTCTGTGCTTTATGTTTCAGAGGTGCTTGGTGAGGTTGGGCGTGGCTTTGTTGCTGATTGAAGCTGTGCCGGTCCACACACCTGCAGCGCATTGAGTATAATCAGGACCTGCTCTTATAGCCAGACCTTCTCTCTGCATGCCAGCTCCAGTGGTACTTGATCACTCTCAGTATCTGTAATGTTTATGTATTTAGAAAGCTTTCATATGTTAACTCACCAGCACTTTAACACTGCCTTCCTCCTCTTCCAGTGTAATCAGGCCACACCTGTGAACCAGCTCCTCAACCACTCATCACCCAACCTCCCATGCCTCTGCCACCCCTCACAAATTCCCTACTCTTAAAGAAGCATTTCACCGGTGGGAACATTGATCTTTATTGAAAGAGGGTCATATTTGTAGTCAAAATGTAACATCATTTTTGAATTTTGTGCTTATTTGACTGAGAAAAGGCAGAAAGCTACTTTAGGGCGCATTTGTATGAAAGACAACAACTCCCACAATGCACCACAATGCACAGCTCTGCAAGCCACTCCCACTAATCCGGCACACCACACATATCTCCGTCCGCTGTAGATATTTCGTCGCGAAGAAACTGGCATCTCTGGGATTCACTGCAGCAGACAGAGTCCAGTTCGGTGTCCATAGGCGCACAGCGAGAGCACCGGTGGCACCGCCAGTCCGCCCCTGCTCGAGCCAGTCCGGGCTCCTCGTCCGGGACAGGCAGGTCTTCTGCTGCGGCTGCAGCAGCCGCCGCAGCCGAGGCAGAAGACCTGCCGCCTCCATCTCCCTCAGCTGCTCGTCGCTGTATTGTGGCTCGTACAGGTAGCCGCGAACATCTGACTCGAGCATCACGCTCTCGAAATCACTCTCTTCGTTGTCTGAAATATCATATTGCATATCATCTGCCATCGTGGGTCAAACCTGGCTCCACAGCGTCTGTTCGCTTAGCGGCCAACAAAGATGGCAGCTATGTATTTTCGTTCTGCAAGTGAAGTCCCGCCCATTGGTCTGTGATAGGTCTGTAGTGTGAGTGGGTCCCACCTCTAGCCCCCACCCTTGGAAAAATGAGCGAAGCGTTTGTAGTCTTCCCTCTCAACACAGATATAGGACTTCCTGCTTTCAATGACGTAAAATGACGATTTTTACATCATTGAAAGCAGGAAGTCCAACACTGAAATCTCTAGTTCTCCTGTCTCAGGGCAAACTGAGGGAATGATGCACGACCATTCAAAAATATGACTGTTTTCCTGAAGATACAAAGCTCAATGCAAATCGGTGAAGTGTCCCTTTAACAGAGTTGATCCACGTTTCTGATATTGCAATTATGTCAAATGATTCCGCAGATTGACGTTAATTATCTTTAATGTTGTAAAATGTAAAATGTTTCTTAACTCTCTTGATGGTCTTGTTGAACTGTTCATCTGTGTAATTGCAGTAATTATCTTTTTTGTTAAAGATGGAGTGGATTCAAATGTTTTCAGTTACAACTTTTATTTTATTTGCAAATTATTAATCAGAGTCACTAAATGACATTTCAGTGCCATGAGGTGATCTACTATAAATTGGATCTTATTCATCATAAATAACAGGCAAATTTAGGGCTGCTATAGCTCAGGGGGTATAGCGGGTCATCTCTTGATCATTGGTTCGAATCCCAGCTCCCCTTGGTTGAGCTGAGCTGCATGTTGAAGTGTCCTTGAGCAAGATACTGAACCCAAAATTGCTCATGGTGTGCAGTTGGTACCTTGCATGATAGTCTCTGTCATCAGTGTATGAATGCATGTGTGAATGTGGCAAGTATTATTAAGTGCTTTGAGTCATCCATAGACTGGAAAAGCACTGTATAAATCAAAGTCTCTTTACCATTTAACCCAAAACTCCCTATATGTATGTTACTACATATGGTGCCCCGTGTGAGACAACATACTCTTGGCAATCATTCATAAATGTGCAATATTAATATCAGCATAATTTGGTGTGAATTGATTCATCAATCAAATTAATAAGATATTTGTTTAACTAATAACTTTCAGGTTACTCAATGCCACTTTGAGCCATTTGCTATTGCCACTATCGATTCAAGTTGAAAGTGCTTTGTAGAAATTCCTCTGTGATATATAGAAGTTCATATTTGGCTGTCACTGCCATGCATTTCAGCCTGAGTAAGAAGTAGAGCCGGAGGTAGAGCTACAGCATGCAGACAAACACACACACACGCACACACACACACACACACACACACATATATAGTATAGTCCATGTTAGTTTGTGTGTTTTCATCTTTGTGTTTTAAATTACTACTTTTAAACCTTCATGCTGTCTATTTTATATTGTACAAGAGTAAATTTTGCTAACCTGTACTCTTTCAAGGACTTCAAAACCCTTCGACCATTACTAGCTGTTGTGGTTATTTTGGGTAATCAGCGTCACCAGCTGACAGTTTAGTCCCTTTTTTATGAGACTGTTTTGGTGAATTGGCTATATTTTCCCATCTTCAAGGGCGGTGCCCCAAGGTGATCTAATTTAAATTGGATCTTATTTTTTTCATAATTATCCCTAATTATTATTATTGATAGCCAATTTTAACCCAAAACTCACTATTAATGTTGAATGAAGCACTACAAGTGAAATGTGTCGACAAGTAGCGGTGTAGAGTTTGTTTCAACACTTGTTTGGTAAGCTCGGCAACCAGAGTGAGAGTGGTTTCCTGTGTCAAAGTACCATCTTTAGTTTATCAGTAAATCTACCACATTTTCCTCATTGTGTAACAGTGTAATCTGACTTCCTCCTTTGTTCGAACTTCAAACTTAGGACTCGTTAATCTATTATGACACCTGAGTAAAGATACAGTTCTGAAAATAGTTTTTCTAGCAGCAGATCCTCACTGATTAATTACATGTACATGAAAGGGAAAATGATCAGTTCTTGCATTTAACACATTTTGAGTCAATGTATTTTTTTTTGCAACATTGCACTAGATGTCGGTTTGTCATTAAATGACATGCTGTTTCAGTTGGCCTCCTCACAGGAAGACTGTAAACACTGGTAGGTGTAACATTACTAAATAAGTTGTCCATCAGTGTGTGGCACAGTCAGATGTAATCCTGCTGGGTCTGGTGATTTTGGATTAAACTGTTCCTTACATTGGCACTCTTCAGCTGGTTTGTGGTTACTAAGATTAATGAGATCTCTATTGAAATACCCATGGATGAACATGAATTATTCCTCTATAAATGCAGCTAACAATTACATTCTTCTTTTTTTTTCCATGTATATTTCTACTGTTCAGCATTCTAATACCTTTCCAATTGCAGTTGTCTCTCTTCCACGTTGAAATTAAAGTTTTTGTCCACATGCACAGCCACACCTCCTCCAGTCTTGTTCTCCCTGTTTATGTAATTCATTTCATAAATATCTAATTTAAAGTACCCCCCACAGGGTTGATTCAAGTATATTGCAATTATGTTAAATAGTTGTGCAAATTGACGCCAATAATTCTTAATGTTGTGGAAATTTGCATACAGGCTTCTACTGTTAAAATGACAGTTTCTTTTCCGTCTCGATGGTCTTGTTGAACTGTTCATCTGTAATAGCAGCAATCGTTCATTTCCCAGTCGATATTGTATTTCATGTCCTGTGATTTGTGCTCAGTGGTTTCAAATGTTTTCAGTTCCAACTTACCAGAATCAGCAATATTCTGTGTTACGTGTACATTTTCCAGTTGTAGGTGACTGATTTCCCTCAGAGTGTGTCATGTTTGTATATTGTGTATTAAATCACTTGCAACTGCAAGTTGCAAGTGATTAAATACAAGTCACTGTGATTGTGAGCACTTGTTTCCAGTTACCTTATGGTCCATTTTGATCCTAATCGAAATTTATCCAGCTCCTTGAGGTCATTGATTACCAGCACTTTGGTCTTCTCTGGTGTTCTGATTTGGTTAACAATCAGGGTTCGTACGGGTGCTTGAAATCCGTGAAAGTGCTTGAATTTCAATGTTGTGTTTTCAAGGTCTGAAAAGTGCTTGGATTTTAGTTTAAGTGCTTGAAAGTGCTTGACGTTATAACTCTATGTCTTTCACAAAATTGAGATGGACTGGATAGTTTGCTTAATACAAGGAGAAATAAAATCAGTAAGAAAGCCATGTGAAGTTGTTTCCTCCTGGGCTCCACTGAGCCTCTCTGCGACTTGCCGGTCTATGTGTAGCCCCGCCCCCTTCGAAGAGAGACAGCAGAAGATGACAAAATGCCGGGAGACTGCTGTTTTAACGAGTGTTGGCTTGAAAATGATAATTACAAACAATGATTAAGACGAGGACCGAATCAAAGAGTGGTGTCATGCAAGGGCTGCAAAAAAGATTTGCAGATGTGTGCAATGGGAGAGTCTGTGCTCTCTAGTCACATGAAATGTAAGTTAAGACTTTTTGAGTAACTTTTGCCAACGCTGCACGTTAACACTTTGTTTATGCTAACCGCTAAGGTTAGCTAACCCATAACATGCTAAAGAATAATTAACGCACCATTAATCACGTTACGTGACCTCGTTAAGTTAGCGCCTGACTGTCTGTGTATGCAGTCTGTGGCCTGTGTGTCGTCACACATGCAGCCTGGTAGCAATAGAAGGATGGCTGAGGAGAAGGTCCAATTTGATGCAATTTGGACTGATGACACGTTCTCTACTGCTGCTGACAGGCTGTCAGCAGAGGAGTCACTCACACTGGGTAGCACCAGAGCTGAAAGTGCCAGAGTCAGAAACTGACTGTTCAGTTTGTCTCTGTAACGTCACACCAGGCACTAACGTCTGTAAGAGCTTTAAGTGTGAAAAGGGAATGTTCCCTTTTCTCCACTTTTCATTATTTACTTCTAATAAAGTAAATTAGATGGCAAGCCAAGACTTCTTACAGATAGGTGACACATTTTGACAGTGTTACTCCAAACACGTAATGCATTATTTATTACTTGTTACTGTCATTTCATTACCTTTATTACATTATAATATTACTGTATTTGAATTGTAAGGCATTACACTACTACTGCATTACTTTTAAGTTACTTTCACCCAAATTCACAACCACCAACACTAAAAACAACAGTTTTTGAAAGGGCTGGCCGTGCTGAACATGAATTGCAGTGTTAAAATTGAAACACTTGGGGTGCACTACCTGTTTCAGTCCCATGAGAAGATTTACAGTGAAAAATCAATATGTGTCAAAACTTTTTGTATGTCAACACCTTGGTCTCTATTAATATAAGGGAAAGCTGATTGCACCATACATTTTTTAAAAGCTTATGTCCTCTAGATGTGATTAAACATGCATGATGCATGGACATGTCCCACCTTCCTCTATATATCAGGGACAGTACAGATTCTTATAATGCATCTACATTGTATTTAAAGTTTTTGAAACACACACATTGATTTTCAATGTAGCCTGAATCTGTTCATGGGGCAGAAACTGGTCATGCATCCCAAATGTTCAATGTTAACACTCAAATTCAGTTTGGGCAGACCTTTCAAAAGGAGCTGGTTGTGTGTGTGTGTGTGTGTGTGTGTGTGTGTGTTTTGGGGGGGCCCTTTAGCCAGTGTTTATTGTGTTTAACAGAAGTTTTTGTATGTTTTATTTGGATACGGACTGACGTGAAACAGATAGACATTATGTCGCTGTTCTGGTGGCTTTATATTACAGTCAGTAGCCCAGCAGCACTAACCTGTTGAGGCAATGATAGCTTACCCTGTCATTGCTAGCCTGGACGGGGATCTTGCTCACACATTTTCTAAAAGATGGAGAATCCACTCTTGAAAGTGGCAGCATATCTTTGACAACATACTCTGCCACCAGTCTCCTCACTTCTTGAGGTTCAAGCTTCGCAGAACCGGAGAAAGTTAGTTTTTGCTGTTTAGTTTTTTCTCCGCTCTCATCCTCAGTTTGCTTTCTTTTGGTCACTAGCTTAATGTTAGTGTGGCACCACTCTAGATGTTTCGTTAAATTACTTGTGCTATGTCGCGAGGTAGAGAGATCTTTTGGTTTTGCACACAAAGTAGTGAATAAAAGAACTTGTATAAAAACAACACACCAATTAATTTCAGGTTTCAAATGCATTATAATGCGTGTTACTGAGATTTATGCCGAGTAAATTATTACCAATTTTTGTTTTTGTAATGCCTTACATTACTGCGTTACAGCAAAATGTAATGCATTACAGCAATGACGTTACTTTTGTCATGCGTTACTCCCAACACTGCATTTTGAAACATAAAAAATTATTTCAAAAAAGGAAATTACAGGGTGCTGCGGATAAAACTTTGTGTTCTCCTTTAATTTCTAAACTTTTTGCTATTATGAAACATAATTTTAGATGTTTACAGCATAATACAATGTACACAATTGTGATAAAAAGTGAAAAAAATAAACATGAGTATATATATTCCTGTAGATATGTATTTTACCCCAGCGCTAAGGTGCTGGAAAGATTTGAAAATTACCCTTAAAAGTGCTTGAAAAGTGCTTGAATTTGACCTTGAAAAACGTGTACGAACCCTGAACAATATTTAGCCATTTGTGGTCCATGTGGATGTTTTTCTGTTTCTTTATAAATCAAGCATTCCTGGTAATATCATGGCTCAATTTTTTTAGGGGTCCACTCATATAGAAGCTTGTTCCCCTCAGCCTCCTTTTTTTAGCAGTGTAATTTTGTGTTAACAAACCTCATTATTACGGCCAGTTGGTCGTTGTTTCTCTGGGGTAGAGGTTGACATGCTTCAATTGTATCCATATCCATACAATCCATTTTGATGCTCTTGGACTGCAGAAAGGCTGCCACCTGTTGCTCCACTTGTCAGAAACTAATTCACTGTTATATTTTTGCTCTTGACATCATTGAAATTGAGGGCTTGACCTCAAAGATTTTTCGAGGTTTGATGAATTGTATTTATTTATTAAGCAATTGTTTATCATGCAGTTTCTTTGTAAAGTTCATCTATACATTTTATCTGATGTTCATTATGAATTTGCAACTGGTGTTAATAAGCCCCTGTTCAATAAATGGTTCATTAAGCATTTCATTGCTTGTTAAGAGTGAAAAAATTGAGGTAAAATTAATTATAGATTTAACTATTATTTTTTTAATAAACGTGTTTATCATAAAGTGTCACCAGTGTGATTCAAAATGGGAATTTGCTACACAATAAAAGACTCTTGATAATTATTGCTATTATGAGACATTTAACAATGATGCATACATGTATGCTGAAAAATAATTATAGCTTGAGTCTAAAAACATGAATCACCTTTTGTTCAGATGCTCAAATTTTTATTATTGCATTAGGCACCATCTGCAGCAGTACACAGACAAGGCTGAGGAGAGGCAGTCTCTCTTCAGTTCTTACAGCATTTTGAGATAACACACATTAACTGTAGACAACAATAGGATGTACATGATTTCACTTAAGGTGTTATTCAACCTTTCTTTTCCTGGTTGTGACATTTTCCAGGTTGAATACATATTGTTCTTATTCCTTCCTACATCACAACATCTAAAACATCCTCCACCTGCTCCTTAAACTCCTCCACACATACATCCTCTTGCTGTACAAACACACAGGAAGAGGTCTGAACCCCCTCCAGGCTGAACTCCTTTATAATGAGTTTACTTGTATTTAGTTTCCCAACACCTTAAACATTGTAATATCACGGTGGATACAGAAGACAGCAAGCAAAAAAAGAATCATTTCGGAAAAACTCAGGATGTTCCCTTTCACCTGAGATCAGTGATTAAATATTTAACATTTTAGTTTTATCTGGCAGTGTCAAAAGTGTTGATCCTCTGTGGACCATCAGATTGTAATATTTATTGTCATTTCCATGACATGAAACAGTGAATGGATCATTTCAGACTCAGTGGAATAATGATATATTCTGGCTGATCACAGTAAAATGACAGCAACAGCCAAATGTTTTAATCTAACTGCACCTTTGAAACAGAGTCACTGCGTCATTGATCTCAGGTTGTTGGAAACATCTTTCTGAATTCATCGATTCTCAGTGGTCCTTAGTGACCAGGAATCCACTGAATGAGGTGTGGTGGTCACCTGCCCAAACCTCACTATTTGCAGCCATGCGCAGATAAACCTCGTCTCTTTCCTCTAGCTGCAAGACAACTGCATTTCCTCCACTATCAGTTGTGTCATAGGAAGTTTTTTCCTCTGATGTACGGACTATAACCTGACTGTTCTTGAAGAGCTCCAGCTTTGTGTCTTTTTTTCCAGCCTGATAGAAGAAGGTGAAATAATAAACACCTGCAAAAGGTGCAGTGAAGACACCTGTGAAAACAACAGAGGATTGATAATTAAAGCATGATAGAGGTGTGTAGCCAAAGATTAATACTTTTGCAGTAACATTCAGTAAAGGAAATAAATGCATCAACTTCATGCATGGGTGTAGAAAGCATTAAAAATGTTGCTGGATAAGATTGCAATTCTGAGTCCAGCCCTCACTGTAGCACCTAAAAATGCATGGGAAAAAGCTTTGGGGATAGACATTACCAAGGTCCAGTGGAGGGACATTTTATAGCTGATCCACTCTGTGCCAGTCACAGTCTATTGCAGTGGAAGGTGCTTCATAGAGCCCATTTCACCAACGCTAAATTGGCAAAGATATATCCCAGTCACAGTGACACTTGTAACCCCTGTAAGCAGTTCCCAGCTGACCATGCACCGAGGACGAGTAACCCCGCCCCCAACTTATTTTTATTGTCATTTCATTTATTTATTTATTTTCTCTTCCTCATCGTAATAATTGACTCTCATTTGTCTTACAGTACCTTAAGCATCTACTTATGTTGCATATGTTACGATGTAACTACTTAGTTCTTTATTGTGACCACATCTGACATGGGTTGTCGGGAGGGATAGTGGGATTCATGTTGGGGTTTTCTTTCACTCCAATGCAGACACTCAGGCATAATGTGAAACTGTCGTACTTTTTTGTACTGTCTGCTGATATTGAATAAAGAAATTGGAAAAAAAAAATGAAAAATTGGCGGGACAACTTTGACGCCGGTTTGGAGTTTCTCCTCTCGGAAAGGTTTTACAAGAGTAGGTGTCATTTCCTGTATTCTGATGCCATTTAACAGGTGATTTGATTCTTAATCTGGCTATAGTAACATCAGAAATGTTATCAGTAAGTCGACATTTTGCCATTTCATCCAGCTTCAGAAAACATGTTTGAAGATGATAAAAAACGAAACATGTGTAAATTGATTCAATGAGTAATCTATCATTGGCGTTGCAGCCATTATACTAGAATGGGAAAAGTCCCTCCCACGTCTTTAGATTAGTATGAATACCCAGATTAATGAAACTACATGTCAAGTTTTAACTGCTACGTTGCCCCGAGACACTTCATGTAATATTATACACTATAATATTACTAGTTACTGTTGTTCTTTTGGTCTGGCACTGCACAGGTCATCAGTAAATTTAAACCTTGATAATCTGTCACACTTTGAACAGGTACAGATAGTAATCAAATTACGTATATTAATGATGATATACAGCTACAGCATATTCATTAGGCTAGTAGCATGTATCAACCATATAACAGTTACAGGTGATTTAGGCTGCATGTGATGTCCTTACCTGTAGAGCTGTCGTAGGCACCACCGATGTTTGTGAAGACTTTGTTGTAAGCCAGAGTTACGTCTGTCTTGAATGGTCCATGAACCCCACCTTTCTCTAACATTGAGCCGAATGCCACCTGGGTTTTGCCTGTGTGAAACAAAATAGTTTCATCCTGTTGTTTTATTGAAGCATTTCTCTCTTAGAACATTATGTTTTTCATCACATTACAAACATATAAAAGAGGATTAGGACACTGGAAAAAAATAAATAAAATGTAGTTCCGACTTTTTTTTCACAAGTCTGACTTTAATTCTGACTGATCTCAGAATTCTAAATTCAAAGTCTGAATTGTGAAAAAACAGTGAAAGTAATCCTATTTCCATACAAACATGACTTAAATAGTAACTTGTTGGTTGAACTTTAGTACAGACTGAACTGTTGTCAGTAACAAACTTTTGAACATTGTGGAGTGAAACAACCCAGTGTTAGGAATCAATTACTTGCTGATGGACGTTACGTCTCCTCATTTCCGTTCATTACTGGCCCCTTGGAGGCTGAGCAGCTTTTTTATAATTATAAGACTGAAGTTCATCACATGCATATGAACATGTTTCAACCTTATCAGTGTCAAAACCAGCACTGGAATTCATATTAATATTGATTACCATTAATGAATTCCTTAATGTCACTTTTTTGTTTTTCTTTTTAAATCCACAACATCTTCCTGCACAGGCACAGGAAATTAAAAGTTACTCTTTCATAAATTATTAATTCAAATTTTGAAGAATAATCTCATTTTACCTTTATCCAGTTCCTTCAGCCTGTTTTCCAAAGCTATCAGCTGTTCTGCCATGGCATACAGGGACTGCCCCAGATCACTCATGTTGGGTTTGCAGGAAGACATGTTCTTCACTCGTCGTTGCTCTTCTCCAAAGCTGTGATCAACAGGATCGCTGCTGCTGCATTGATATTGTTCAATTGATGGGAGGTTGTTGTCACATGTCTCCCTTAACTAATCACAGAGAATCTTTTGTGGTGGGAAAACCCACATCTTGGCTCTAAAGATGATTAAGAAATTTCTCAGGAAAATGGGAGGCTGTGTCAACCTGTGCACTAATTTACAGAACTTTCATCAAGTATTTCTTAAGAAACACTGTGACAGCGTGACCAAGGAAAAAACAGAAGAAAACCTCAAATAAACATATTCAGCACAATATTTGCCAAATTGCGTGATGTAATTTGTGACATGTTGTGCACAAAATTGGCAGATGAAGCTGAGAAGGCTGCAGCTCATGTCGTGTCCAAAATTAAATTTAATAGATTAATACACACAGCATTAATCTATTAACATCAAACACACATACAGTCCTGATTCCAAATTTGATGATTGTGAGTGACATTTTTTCTGATCAACTGAAGGATTAATGTTCTTTTGTGTGTTTAGAAGACTCTCCTGCTTCTTGCACTGCCCTGAGGCAAGTTCCACTTTTTTCGTGGTTTCAACATCATGCTATCACTTAACACTTACAAAACAAATTTTCTTTGGAAAATGTGGGCCTACAGTGCACCACCCAGTTGACTGGTTTATGGAAGTTTAACCAGGTATTGAGAAATATCTCAGAGTATTTCATCAGAAACACTGATTGACAGAACGACCAAGACCTTTACAAAACCTACAAATGTTAAAGTTCCTACAGGGAAAGAACTGTTGAAGCCCTGAAGGGTCATGGGTCACACATATTATTTCTCTGTTTCATACTGGCAACAAGTTACATTTTTATTCAATTTCTCAAGATCACAAGTTAACTGCATCAATATCACAGAAGGAGAAATGTTTTTCCCGAGATAACAAGATAATTTATTATGAGAAACCATATTATCAGATTTATTTGAATTGATGATTACATAGACACTGCTGTGTGGGGTGGGTTTGGGAGTTTCAAAGCAAACAATAACAACTTTGTAATGAACGTCTGCCTTTTAAATGTTTCATCTATTGAGTGGATTTGAGGGTATCTATATTCCATAAGTATGTGGTGGTTTCTGTATCTGCAGTGACTCTGCCTGTATCATGTTGTGTTCCAGGGTCTCTATACTGTAGGTGGAGTGAAGGCCAGGGTCTTCAGAGGAGGTGTGGATTACCTGTGTCACCTGGCTCACCTGTATTCAAGATGGGTCTAAAGACAGAGGGGGTCGTACACAATACAGTTCACTGCTGCCACCCAAATGTCACACAGTTGTTACTATACTTTCTGGTAGGAAGACTACAGAATGATGAAAATCACGTCTTTGGCATTGCTGTCCTTCAATGTTCTTGTCATTAATTGGTGCCATATACCCTGATACAATATGCCAACACTGAAGTTGATGTTGATGGCTTGTGTACAGGCCACAGTTGGGCAGTCATGGTGCTGGATCTGTGCGTCCTGAACCAGCTTGGACATTAACACAACAAATATAATTCATTCTATTTCTGTCTACTTTTTGAAAATTGCTGTACAGTGGAAAAGGCCAAAACATCTACAAGCTGTCGGCATAACAGCACCAGGCACACATACTTCCACATGTCATAGTATGTGTCTATGCAGCCCATCAGCCTAATCTGAACCCTTGTGGCAAAAACAATGCACATGCAACAACGCAACACAACCACACATACAACAACAAATCCAAATGTAGTGATTCTGAATTTCGAAATAAGACATTGTTATTATTAATTGAATGATTAAATGTTTGTTTGGGTTTACACGATTCCCCTTCTTCTTGAGCGAAAGAAACAACTTAAAAACACTGTTGGATTACCTGAATATGCATCGTTACACAAGTAAAAACATGACTGTTTTTCTGAGCCTTTTTTGACTGATGGCACTTCAAGATGCTGCGTATGATCATGACAATGAATGTGCCTGTGGCTATTCTTGAGAAAATGTCAGACCACAGAGTTTCGGGTGGCGTTGTTTTACATGGTTTAAAATACATTGTGCAATCAGCATCAACGTCTAAAGAAAGGCTGCACGCACACACACACACACACACACACACAGACACACACATACACACACACACATGGTGATAGTACATGGTAGTTAGATTGTGTGTTCTATCTTGTGTTAAATAAAATACTTTTGAACCTTCATTGTACAAGAGTGAATGTTGCCAACCTCTTATCGTCAAGAACTCTATTATCCTTTGACCATTATCAGCTGCAACGGTAAATTTGGTTGGAGTTATTGAATTAATTATTAATCAGAGTCACCACCTGACAGTTTAGTACCCACCCGAGGTGATCCAATGTAAACTGAATCTTTATCATACTTAATAGTTATCCCTGATAATCATTAGTTATTATTGATTTAACTGAAAACTCCGGATTAATGTTGCATGAAGCAGACAAATGTGTTGACAAGCAGCCGTGTAGTGTTTGTTTCAACACTGGTATAGACTAAGGTTTGGTTAGATGATCAAGACCATGGTTTAGGTTAAAGACATTCATCTTCATGGTTACAACAGTAAAAAGAAAGTAACACAGATTCTCTGATATGTTAAAAAAACAGCAGCCATGCATATGATGGAGAAACGTATCACTTCTCACCTAAAACACATTTTGAGTTAAAGTAATTTCTATATCAAAAAAATGAGTTGAACTGAACCTGATCCATCTCTAGCACTCAGTTTAGTTATGTTTTGCTGAAACATTCCACTAGATGTCGCTGTGTTATTAAATAATATACTGTTTCAGTTGGCCTCCTCACAGGAAGTCACTCCAGACATGAGGACACTGTTTGGTGAAGTGCATTTTTCCAACATCTTGTTTTTTCAGAATTCTTCCTGAACACAATTATATTCTAAACCTCAACAATTTCATATTTTTATTGGATTGGGTTGATATTTGTTCAGTGATCAGATTATTAAGAATAAATCATTTGTTACTGGAATGAAGAATCTGTCATTTTCAAAATTCATATCTCAACTAGTTTTCAGTGTCTTGCAACTAAATGTTGATTCTGTGTAGCATTACTGTAGTTCTGTCACTGGGTGAGCTGGTATTGAATGACCCTATAGAACGTTGGCTTATAGTCCTAATATCAATACACAAGAAAATATGATTCAAGATTCAAGATTCAAGATGAACTTTATTGTCCCACAATGTGGGAAATTTGTTCTGGGCCATTTGCCCATGCTGCAGCCACAGGTAACACAGAACATACAGTTACACACAATCACATACAATAGATATGCACATCAATATCATACAAAGTGCCAGAGTGCAAAAAAAAAAGAAAAAAACGTGGTGCATTGAAAAGATGAATAAACAACACCAAGTAAAAAAGTGCTAAAATTGTAGTAGGAAAATTACTAACCTATGATTCAGTTAAGATTTTAAGCAATATGTATTCCTTAAAAAAATCACTCAATATGATATTTTTTAATGTAAAATGACGTTATTTGTAGTGTTTTGCACTGGATTTAGTGAGTAATGTGTTATTATTGTTTTTTTTTGTAAATTAAGGACGCCATTCTCATGCCATCAAGCACATCATAATGCCAAATGGCAAACTTAAAGGAGACATGCTCATTTTCAGGTTCAAAATATTATTTTGTGTTACTACTACACTACTTTTACATGTTTTAATGCCCAAAAAACACAGCACTGAATTCCCCCTCTGTATGAAACGTTCTGTTTTAGCTCCTGTCTCTTTAAGACCCCTCTTCCTGAATACCCAGTCTGCTCTGATTGGTTGGCTCTCACATGCCTGAGTAGGCACAGCTAACAATAACAGAGCAGCTGTGCTAAATCAATTCTTACGTGCCAATTAGCCACTGGGATTACATCATGCAAATGTGTGACATGGTGATGTACTGTGATGTAAAAAAGTCACAGAATTAAAGGCAGTGGCGCTGCGAGAGTCTGCTGGGGCCCTAGGCAAAAAAAAAAACCTGGGGCCCTTCAAACAGCATTCATCACCATTATTTTATAAATAATCTGACATCAAAACATTTTTACGAAATCTCAACATTTTTTTATTTCACTGGAATTTTCAAAATATACATACAAATAACAATAAAACCAGAACAATAAATAACTCTCCTCTCCCGGTCTGTCCCTCTCTTCTCCTCTCCTCTCTCTGAAAGACAAATGTAAGACAAGTGGAGATGTAGTTAGAAAACCTCATTTAGTCATCAATACATGAATTGTAATAATTGCATAAAATAAATTGATATTTGCCTTTTCCATTTTCCTCCTCTCCAGGTCTCTCCTCCTCTCATCTCCAAGTCTCTCCTCATCTTTTCTCTCCTCTCCTGTCTTCTCCAAGTCTCTCCTCCTTTCCTCTCCTCTCCAGTGCTCATTAACACATAAAGCATTGATTCTACAAATGGTGCTTGCGGGCCTTGGCTAGGGCAAATGCTGCCACTATGTCCTCCAGATCCAAAGACCTCCGCACATTGTGCTCTATTGAAATAAGAGCCAGTCCTGAAAGTCTCTCCTGGGACATGGTTGACCTGAGATAGGTTTTGATGAGTTTTAAAGCTGAGAAGCACGTGGGGCTCCATTAGGGAGGTTTCCTACTGACTGACATGTCACTGTAAATCGTGTTTTGGGAATGGAGTGGGGGCCCCAGTCTACAACCATAGACTGTATTATTTATCATTGTATATATATTGTTGTGGGGTACAGCTTGTCAGACTTCGGGGCCCCGTAAATTACGGCCTGGGTCCGGGGCGGCTACAACATGAGACATTGTTGTGGGGTACAGTTTGTCAGACCTCGGGCCCCCTATCGGCCGGGGGCCCCAAGCAGTTGCCTCCCTTTCCTGTTCACAAGCTGTGCCTCTGCCTAAACTGAGAACTAGAGATGGATCAGTTTCAGTTCAACTCATCTTTTTGATATAGAAAATACTTTGACTCAAAATGTGTTTTAGGTGAGAAGTGATACGTTTCTCCATCATATGCATGGCTGCTGTTTGTTTAACATATCAGAGAATCTGTGTTACTTTCTTTTTACTGTTGTAACCATGAAGATGAATGTCTTTAACCTAAACCATGGTCTTGATAATCTAACCAAACCTTAGTCTATACCAGTGTTGAAACAAACTCTACACGGCTGCTTGTCAACACATTTGTCTGCTTCATGCAAGAATAATAGGGAGTTTTCAGTTAAATCTGGCTATCAATAATAACTAATGATTATCAGGGATAACTATTAAGTATGATAAAGATTCAATTTACATTGGATCACCTCGGGTGGGTACTAAACTGTCAGGTGGTGACTCTGATTAATAATTAATTCAATAACTCCAACCAAATTTACCGTTGCAGCTGATAATGGTCAAAGGATAATAGAGTTCTTGACGATAAGAGGTTGGCAACATTCACTCTTGTACAATGAAGGTTCAAAAGTATTTTATTTAACACAAGATAGAACACACAATCTAACTACCATGTACTATAACCGTGTGTGTGTGTGTGTGTGTGTGTGTGTGTGTGTGCGTGTGCGTGTTTGTGTGTCTGTGTGTCTGTCTGTGTGTGTGTGCGTGCAGCCTTTCTTCAGACGTTGATGCTGATTGCGCAATGTATCTTAAACCATGTGAAACAACGCCACCCGAAACTCTGTGATCTGACAAATTCTCAAGAATAGCCACAGGCACATTCATTGTCATGATCATACGCAGCATCTTGAAGTGCCATCAGTCAAAAAAGGCTCAGAATAACAGTCATGTTTTTACTTGTGTAATGATTAATATTCAGGTAATCCAACAGTGTTTTTAAGTTGTTTCTTTCACTCAAGAAGAAGGGGAATCTTGTAAACCCAAACAAACATTTAATCATTCAGTTCATCAGAACAATGTTTTTTTCAAAATTCAGAATCACTACATTTGGATTTGTTGTTGTATGTGTGGTTGTGTTGCGTTGTTGCATGTGCATTGTTTTTGCCACAAGGGTTCAGATTAGGCTGATGGGCTGCATTGACACATACCATGACATGTGGAAGTATGTGTGCCTGGTGCTGTTATGCTGACAGCTTGTAGATGTTTTGGTCTTTTCCACTGTACAGCAATTTTGAAAAAGTAGACAGAAATAGAATGAATTGTATTTGTTGTGTTAATGTCCAAGCTGGTTCAGGACGCACAGAACCAGCCCCATGACTGCCCAACTGTGGCCTGTACACAACCCATCAACAGTGTTGGCATATTGTATCAGGCTATATGTCACCAATTAATGACAAGAACATTGAAGTACAGCAATGCCAAAGACGTGATTTTCATCATTCTATATTCTTCCTACCAGAAAGTATAGTAACAACTGTGTGACATTTGGGTGGCAGCAGTCAACTGTATTGTGTACGACCCCCTCTGTCTTTAGACCCATCTTGAATACAGGTGAGCCAGGTGGCACAGGTAATCCACACCTCCTCTGAAGACCCTGGCCTTCACTCCATCTACAGTCACTGCAGATACAGAAACCACCACATACTTATGTAATATAAATACCCTCAAATCCACTCAACAGATGAAACATTTAAAAGGCAGACGTTCATTACAAAGTTGTTATTGTTTGCTTTGAAACTCCCAAACCGACCCCACACAGCAGTGTCTATGTAATCATCAATTCAAATAAATCTGATAATATGGTTTCTCATAATAAATGATCTTGTTATCTCAGGAAAACATTTCTCCTTCTGTGATAATGATACAGTTAACTTGTGATCTTGAGAAATTGAATAAAATGTAGCTTGTTGCCAGTATGAAACAGAGTAATAATATGTGTGACCCATGACCCTTCAGGGCTTCAACAGTTCTTTCCCTGTAGGAACTTTAACATTTGTAGGTTTTGTTAAGGTGCTGGTCGTTCTGTCAATCAGTGTTTCTGATGAAATACTCTGAGATATTTCTCAGTACCTGGTTAACCTTCCGTAAACAAGTCAACTGGGTGGTGCACTGCAGGCCCACAAATTCCAAATAAAATCTGTTTTGTAAGTGTTAAGTGATAGCATGATGTTGAAACAACGAAAAAAGTGGAACTTGCCTCAGGGCAGTGCAAGAAGTAGGAGAGTCTTCTAAACACACAAAAGAACATTAATCCTTCAGTTGTTTAGAAAAAATGTCATTCAGAATCACCAAATTTGGAATCAGGACTGTATGTGTGCTTGATGTTAATAGATTAATACTGTTTGTATTAATCTATTAAATTTAATTTGGGACACTACATGAGCTGCAGCCTTCTCAGCTTCATCTGCCAATTTTGTGCACAAGATGTCACAAATTATATCAGGCAATTTGGCAAATATTGTGCTGAATAATCACCTTCCCAGAAACTCATTTGCTATCACTCATCCTTTGGCTTTTGTCTTTTTACTATCTCTATGGAAAACTAAATCAAAATGTTTATTTGAGGTTTTCTTCTGTTTTTTCCTTGGTCACGCTGTCACAGTGTTTCTTAAGAAATACTTGATGAAAGTTCTGTATAATCAGTGCACAGGTTGACACAGCCTCCCATTTTCCTGAGAAATTTCTTAATCATCTTTAGAGCCAAGATGTGGGTTTTCCCACCACAAAAGATTCTCTGTGATTAGTTAAGGGAGACATGTGACAACAACCTCCCATCGATTGAACAATATCAAAGCAGTAGCAGCGATCCTGTTGATCACAGCTTTGGAGAAGAGCAACGACGAGTGAAGAACATGTCTTCCTGCAAACCCATCATGAGTGATCTGGGGCAGTCCCTGTATGCCATGGCAGAACAGCTGATAGCTTTGGAAAACAGGCTGAAGGAACTGGAGAAAGGTAAAATGAGATTTTCTTCTTCAAAATTTGAATTAATAATTTATGAAAGAGTAACTTTTAATTTCCTGTGCCTGTGCAGGAAGATGTTGTGGATTTAAAAAGAAAAACAAAAAAGTGACATTAAGGAATTCATTAATGGTAACCAACATCAATGTGAATTCCAGTGCTGGTTTTGACACTGATAAGGTTGAAACATGTTCATATGCATGCGATGAACTTCAGTCTTTTAATTGTAAAAGAGCTGCTCAGCCTCCAAGGGGCCAGTAATGAACGGAAATGAGGAGACATAACGTCCATCAGCAAGTAATTGATTCCCAACACTGTGTTGTTTCACTCCACAATGTTCAAAAGTTTGTTACTGACAACAGTTCAGTCTGTACTAAAGTTCAACCAACAAGTTACAATTTAAGTCATGTTTGTATGGAACAGTATTACTTTCGCTCTTTTTTCACAATTCAGACTTTAAATTTAGAATCCTGAGATCAGTCAGAATTAAAGTCAGACTTGTGAAAAAAAGTCGGAACTATATTTTATTTATTTTTTTCCAGTGTCCTAATCCTCTTTTATATGTTTGTAATGTGATGAAAAACATAATGTTCTACAAGAGAAATGCTTCAATAAAACAATAGGATGAAACTATTTTGTTTCACACAGGCAAAACTCAGGTGGCATTCGGCACAATGTTAGAGAAAGGTGGGGTTCATGGACCATTCAAGACAGACGTAACTCTGGCTTACAACAAAGTGTTCACAAACATCGGTGGAGCCTACGACAGCTCTTCAGGTAAGGACATCACATGCAGCCTAAATCACCTGTAACTGTTATATGGTTGATGCATGTTACTGGCCTGATGAATATGCTGTAGCTGTATATCATTATTAATATACGTAATCTGATTACTATCTGTACCTGTTCAAAGTGTGACAGATTATCAAGGTTTAAATTTAGTGATGACCTGTGCAGTGCCAGACCGATAAAAAACAGTAACCAGTAATATTATACTGTATATTAACAATGAAGTGTCTCGGGGCAGCGTAGCAGTTAAAACTTCACATGTAGTTTCATTAATCTGGGTATTCATACTAATCTAAAGACGTGGGAGGGACTTTTCCCATTCTAGTATAATGGCTGCAACGCCAATGATAGTTTACTCATTAAATCGATTTACATATGTTTAGTTTTTTATCATCTTCAAACATGTTTTCTGAAGCTGGATGAAATGGCAAAATGTCAACTTACTGAAAACATTTCTGATGTTACTATAGCCAGATTAGGAATCAAACCGCCTGTTAAATGGCATCAGAATACAGCAAATGACATCTTCTCTACTAAAACCTTTCCGAGAGGAGAAACTCCAAACAGGCGTTAAAATTGTCCCACCAACATTTTTCTTTTTTTTTTTTTTTTTTCGATTTCTTTATTCAATTTCAGCAGACAGTACAAAAAAGTACAACAGTTTCACATTATGCCAGACTGTCTGCATTGGAGTGAAAGAAAACCCCAACATGAATCCCACTTACCCTCCTGACAACCCATGTCAGATGTGGTCACATTAAACAACTAGTAGTTACATAGTAACATATGCAACATAAGTAAATGCTTAAGGTCCACCAACATTTTTAATGCTTTCTACACCCATGCATGAAGTAGATGCATTTATTTCCTTTACTGAATGTTACTGCAAAAAGTATTCATCTGTGGCTACACACCTCTATCATGTTGTAGTTATTAATGTCAGATTCAAAGCCTCTCAGAAACCAATGAAACTGATGAGTTCTTTGTTGTTTTCACAGGTGTCTTCACTGCACCTTTTGCAGGTGTTTATTATTTCACCTTCTTCTATCAGGCCGGAAAAAATGCGACAAAGCTGGAGCTCTTCAAAAACAGTCAGGTTATAGTCCGTACATCAGAGGAAAAAACTTCCTATGACACAACTGATAGTGGTGGAAATGCAGTTGTCTTGCAGCTAAAGGAAAGAGACGAGGTTTATCTGCGCTTGGCTGCAAATAGTGAGGTTTGGGCAGGTGACCACCACACCTCATTCAGTGGATTCCTGGTCACTAAGGACCACTGAGAATCGATGAATTCAGAGAGATGTTTCCAACAACCTGAGATCAATGATGCAGTGACTCTGTTTCAAAGGTGCAGTTAGATTAAAACATTTGGCTGTTGCTGTCATTTTACTGTGATCAGCCAGAATATATCATTATTCCACTGAGTCTGAACTGTTCCTTCTACTGTTTCATGTCATGACAGTGACAATAAATATCACAATCTGATGGTCCACAGAGGATCAACTCTTTCATTTTTGACACCACCAGATAAACTCAAATATTAAATCACTGATCTCAGGTGTGAGGGAACATCCTGAGTTGTTTCCAATATGATTCTGCTTTTGCTTGCTGTCTTATATATCCACCGTGATATTGAATTTTTTAAGTTGTTGGAAACTAAATACAAATAAACTTATTATAAAGTAGTTTAGCCTGGAGGGGGTTCAGACCTCTTCCTGTGTGTCTGTACAACAAGAGGATATATGTGTGGAGGAGTTTAAGGAGCAGGTGGAGGTGGAGGATGTTTGAGATGTTGTGATGTACGAAGGAAGAAGAACAATGTGTCTTCAACCTGGAAAATGTCACAACCAGGTAAAGAAAGGTTGAATAAGACCTTGAGTGAAATCATGTACATCCTGTTGTTGTCTACAGTTAATGTGTGTTATCTCAAAGTGCTGTAAGAACTGAGCAGAGACTGCCTCTCCTCAGTCATGTCTGTGTACTGCTGATGATGGCTCCTAATGCAACAATAAAAATCTGCTAAGCATCTGAATATTGTGTCACCTGGTTTTGGTGTACAAACTCTCATCTGCACTCCACAGTTTTCATGACATGCACAGATAATAATAAGTGAAGGTGTTTCAAGTACAGAACATCATCTTTGATAAGAAAATATGCACTTGGATGTCATATTCATTAAACAGCAGGTTAGAACTTGACCTGAATGAACTGTTCTCACTGAATGCTTCCCTCTATGTCCTCCGTGCTTGGTTGGGGAATGCTGCCTGTAAGAATGCAACGAACATGCAAGGTCCATCTGGACTGATGCAAAGGTTTTGCAAAACAAAAAAGGTTTCTTTGCCAGCAGTAAAATAAGCAATCCTTCTCCATTTATAAAACAAATCATCATAGATTGAAAAACAGATTGAAACTTGCTGGTCAGGGTATTATTATGTTTTTGACAGACCTTTAACCAGAACTGAGGTTAAAGTTGTTCATAAAAACGTCACCCAGACCTTGTTTGCTTATTTAGTGTCTAAATTGAGTAAAACAATCTGAATTTTAAATGCAAAGTTGTTGTAACACAATCATAAGAATTATTTTTTAGAGGTGTAATGAGTCTTTTAAAGGAGACATATAGTCCTTTTTCATTTCTTCCTCTCCTTCAGTGTATTGTATGGGTTCTTGTGTATGTAAAAGGTCTTGAAAGTTAAAAAGGCCAAAGTCCACTCCAACAGAAGCTCCTCTCTCCCACAGAAAATACAGCTCCTTAAACACCTCATCAGCAGTCCCGCCATTAATTCTTTGACTTTGTTACATCACAGTACATCACCATGTCACACATTTGCATGATGTATTCCCAGTGGCTAATTCAGCACGTAAGAATTGATTTAGCAAAGCTGCTCTGTTATTGTTAGCTGTGCCTACTCAGGCACGTGTGAGCCAACCAATCAGAGCAGACTGGGTATTCAGGAAGAGGGGTCTTAAAGAGACAGGAGCTAAAACAGAGCATTTCAGACAGAGGGGGAATATAGTGCTGTGTTTTTTGGGCATTAAAGCATGTAAAAATAGTGTAGTAGTAACACAAAATAATATTTTGAACCTGAAAATGAGCATAATATGTCTCCTTTAAGTTTGCTATTTGGCATTATGATGTACTTGACGGCATGAGAATGGCGTCCTTAAATTACAAAAGGTTTAGAATATAATTGTGTTCAGGAAGAATTCTGAAAAAAATAAGATGTTGGAAAAATACTTTCAAATAAATTCACCAAACAGTGTTCTCATGTCTGGAGTGACTTCCTGTGAGGAGGCAGTATATTATTTAATAACACAGCGACATCTAGTGGAATGTAAAACATATAAAACATAAAAGCAAAGAGGCTAAAAACATGAGAGATTAAAACAGCAAAAAAAAAAAAAAAAAGGATAAAGGATGCAAGTGCTCTGGTTAGCACAGCATAAAAGGAATTTAAAAAAAAAAGTGAAAGCCTGGTTAAAAAGACACATTACACCTCTGAAAAATACTGCTTATGATTGTGTTACAACAACTTTGTATTCGCAATTCAGATTTTTTTACTCAATTTAGACACTAAATAAGCAAACAAGGTCTGGGTGACGTTTTTATGAACAACTTTAACCTCAGTTCAGATTACAGGTCTGTCAAAAACATAATAATGCCCTGACCAGCAAGCTCCAATCTGTTTTTCAATCTATGATGATTTGTTTATTAAATGGAGAAGGATCGCTTATTTTACTCCTGGCAAAGAAACCTTTTTTGTTTTGCAAAACCTTTGCATCAGTCCAGATGGACCTTGTATGTTCTTTGCATTCTTACAGGCAGCATTCCCCAATCAAGCAGGGAGGACATAGAGAGAAGCATTCAGTGAGAACAGATCAATGATTTAATATGAGTTTTATCTGCTAGTGTCAAAACTGAAAGTGATGATCCTCTGTGGACCATCAGACTGTGATATATATTGTCACTTTCATGACATGAAACAGTAAATGGAACAGTTCAGACTCAGTGGAATAATGAGATATTCTGGTTGATCACAGTAATACAGAAAACAGCCACCTGTTTTAATCTAAATATACATTTGAATGGTAACTGAGTCGGTACATCATTGATCTCAGATTGTTGAAAACATCTTTCTGAATTCATTGATTCTCTCTGATTCTAACAGACCAGGAAACCACTGAAGGTGGTGTGGTCAGCTGCCCAAACATGATTGTTTTTGGGCATGCGCACATAAACTTTGTCTGCTTGCTGCAGCTGCAAAACAACTGCATTCCCTCCAGTATCAACTGGGTCATTGCGTGATTTCTGATCAGATGTCATGACGATCATCTCGCTGTTCTTGAAGAGCATCAGCTTTGATGCATGTTCTAATCCAGCATGATAAAAGAAGGTGAAATGATAAACACCTGTAACAGGTGCAGTGAAGATACCTGTGAAAACAACAGTGTTCATCAGTTTCATTGGTTTCTAAAAGGCATTGAATGTCACACTAATATTTACAACATGGTAGAGGTGTGTAGCCAAACATGAATACTTTTTGGACGTGCATCTGAATTTTTGCAGTAATATTCAGTAATGGAAATAAATGCATCTACGTCACTCATGGGTGTGGAAAGCATGAAAAATGTTGGTGGGAGACTTTTAACACAGATTTGGATTTTCTCCCCTCAAAAATGTTAATGGAGTAGCTGTCATTTCCTGTATTCTGACGCCATTTAGCAGGTGGTTTGATTCTTTATCTGGCTATAGTAGCATCAAAAATATTATCAGTAGATCGACATTTTGCCATTTCATCCCGAGGAAGTGCCTCAGAAAACATGTTTGAAGATAATAAAATACTTAACATATGTAAATTGATTCACTTACTAATTTATAATGGGTGTTGCAGCCATTATACGAGAGTGGGAAAAGTCCCACCTACTTCTCAATATTAGTATGAATGTCCAGATTAATGAAACTACATGTCAAGTTTTTACTGCTACTTTGCACCGAGACACTTCATCTTTAAGGTAAACTATAACTTTACTGGCTACTGTTGTTCTTTTGGTCTGACACTGCACGGGTCATTAGAAAATGTAATCCTTGATAATCTGTTACACTTTGAACAGGTACAGATAGTAATCAGATTACGTATATTAATAATGATATACATCTACAGTATATTCATCAGGCCAGTTTGTAACATGTATCAATGATATAACAGTTACAGGTGATGTAGGCTGCATGTGATGTCCTTACCTGTAGAGCTGTTGTAGGCATCACCGATGTTTGTGAACACTTTGTTGTACGCCAAAGTTGCGTCGGTGTTGAATGGTCCATGCTCCCCACCTTTCTCTAACAATGCGCTGAATGCCACCTTGGTTTTGCCTGTGTGAAATAAAATATTTCCATCCTCTCATTTGATTAAAGCATTTCTCCTGTATTACATGTTGTAATCCATCACATTATAAACATAAATAGCATGATTAGGGCCACTGAAAACATTTTTTTTGTCTGACTTTAACTCTGACTCTTTATTCTCAATTTAAAGTCAGAATTGTGAGAGAAGTCTTTTTTTGTTGTTGTTTAACTGACTATAATCCTGTTCTGTTCCATACAAACATGACTTAAATAGCAACTTGTAGGTTGAAGGTTAGTACAGGTTGAACCGTTGTCAGTAACAAACTTTTGAACATTGTGGAGTGAAACAACACAGTGTTAGGAATCAATTTCTTGCTGATGGACGTTACTCATTTCTGCCGCTTGGAGGCCAAGCAGCCACAAAATTATAAGACTGAACTACATCACATGCATATGAACATACTTGGACTTCATATTAATATTGATTACCATTAATTAATTACTTAATGCCCCTTTTTTGTTTTTCTTTTTAAATCCACAACATATACCTGCACAGGCACAGGAAATTACAAGTTGCTCTTTAGTAAATTATCAATTCAAATTTTGGAGAAGAAAGTCTTAAGTTCTACCATCTTCTTCCAGTGTCTTCAGCCTGTTTTCCAAAACTATCAGTTGTTCTGCCATGGCATACAGGGACTGCCCCAGATCACTTGTGTTGGGTTTGTAGTTAGACATTTTCCTCACTCGTCCTCGCTCCGTCTCTCCAGAGCTGTGATCAACAGGCACCCTGCTGCTGCTTTTATATTGTTCCATCGAGGGGAAGTTGTTATCACATGTCTCCCTTAACCAATCACAGAGAACCTTTTGTGGTGGCAAAACATCATCTTGGCTCTAAAGATGACTGTAAGAAACCTGTGGACTGGTTTACAGAACTTTTATGTTTATTGTCACTTTCATGACATTAAAGTCCCTCGTCTCAGTGACTCTGTCCACTGAGTGAAGACACTGAGACGAGGCTGTAGAGAACGTACATAACAGCATAACATCCTTAAATCAACCCAGAAATCTGACCCGAGTTGTAGGAGTAAAAAATGTAAAAAACGTTGCATAGTCACAAAAATATCGCCTTTCAATAATCACTTATGACCCATACACATAGTATTAATCCATTAATATCAAACACACATACAACCCTGATCCCAAATTTGGTGATTGTGAATGGCATTCTTTCTTATTAACTGAAGGATTAAATGTTCTTTTTTGGGTTGACAAGATTCTCCTACTTCTGGAGCCAAATAAACAATTTAAAAACACTGTTGGATTAGCCGGAAAATGCATCATCACACAGCTGAAAACATGACTGTTATTCTGAGCTGTTTTTGATTGATGGCAGTAACTATGTTGATTACTGGTGTTGATAATACTACTACTACGACTACTACTAATAATAGTAATAATAATGATAATGATAATAAAAACAATAGCTTTATTTGTGTAGCAGACCAACATAATGCAAACTCAAAACATTTTTACAAGACTTGAATTGAAGCCAAGTGAGGCAAAGCTGAGAGAATTTAAGCTGAAAGAATGGCACTTCTAGATCCTGGGTATGATCACGACAATGAATAGCTGCATGTGGCAGTTTCCAGAGGCCAGAGTATACTGTTCAAACTGAAGAAATAACGTTTCAACATCATGTTCTTACATAAACACTTACAAAACGGATTCTCTTTGGGAATTGTGGGCCTGCAGTGCACCACCCAGTTGACTGGTTTATGAAAGTTTGACCAGGTATTGATAAATAAGGTATTGATGAAATAAGTATTTCATTAGAAACACCAGTTTACAGGACGACCAATGCCTTAACAAAATCTCCAAATGTTAAAGTTCCTACAGGGAAAGAACTGTTGAAGCCCTGAAGGGTCATGGGTCACACATATTATTTCTCTGTTTCATCCTGACAGCAAGTTACATTTTATTTGATTTCTGGAAAGCAGAGGTCACTGATTATCAATATCACAGAAGAAGAAATGTTTTCCTGAGGTTACAAGATCATTTATTATGAGAAACCATGTTATCAGATTTAGAGGAATTGATGATTACATAAACACTGCTGTGTGGGGTGGGTTTGGGAGTTTCAAAGCAAACAAAAACAACTTTATAATGAACGTCTGCCTTTCAAATGTTTTATCTATTGATTTCATATATGGTTGATTTATATTACACAGTGGCGGTTCTAGACAAATGTATTGGGGGGTCAAGGTTGGGCCAGTGTTTAATCAGAGGGGCACATTAAAAACGGAAACAAATGATATTTAAACATTAAATACTTTAATTTTGCTTTACATTAAAATCATACAAAAGTTTAATTATTCACAATAGTGCATCGATTGAAACAATGAGGTAGGGCCATCAAAAATTAGAAATTAAATACAGTATGTCAATGCTGCAAAAAGTGGGCATGGACCCCTGACCCCCTCATACCAGTTTGGCCTAAAGCTCCGTCTCCTGTCCCCCATCAAAGTGTTGGGCTGCACTGCTACATCGTTCTTGGACTTGCTGATATCTGTGGAAAGATGTACAGTGAACATAGGGCACAACTATATACAACATTTATTTACTGTTGTATGCATTTATTTTCAAATGTAGGCCAAGTATTTGTTTATTTTTTTTAACATAAGAATCGCATATCAATGATGCAAAAAATAATTTATGGCAGAAAGCACCATTTTACGGACACACTGTATTATGAATTGTAATGACACTGCTTTGCAAATGGCCTGAACAAGAACACCTTGTCTACATCACAAACCTAAAGGTGCGGTACGTGATCCACATGGATCTACTTGCTGTCCCTCTGGCTGTTCCTGTATGTTTTCTTCCTACTAAACCCTCTGAAGTGTCCTTCTCTGTGTCAGTGCTCTCAGTTTCATAACCTGCCTGCCTTCTCTCCAACCTCCATCAACTCCTCTGGCTCTCCCTCTTCCTGCCCCTCAGCTCAGTCAATTCCTTAATATGTTTCTCTCGCTATTTGATTTACTGGGGCAAAAAAGGCTGCAATGTCCCTTCCTCATTTCATGATAACTACCTGAAGAAGAAACACAACTTAGAGAGGCATACATCTAATTTCATAAGTAACCATCCCTCCCTATTTACCCCACTATACTATTGATAGATACTATTGGTTACTTTACTCAATAAACTTATTATTTATCAAAATGCAACAATGCCAAGATTGATGAAGTTACGCGGTTAACGTCACAACATTGTGTAGAACTAGCTAGGATACTGACATTCAGATATTTGCTTCTGCTTCAGTGAATTTGCCTCGATATTTAAACATAGCGAGACATAGTGAGTAACAACAGTAACACGGTTACCTGCAACAAATCACTTTACGAGATGAAATCGTTTTGCTTACCTTCGCCTTTTGCAACAAGACATTCGTAGCTCCTACTTTTCAAAACTTGTTGCTGCCGTTCTCATTCTCATTTCACACCCGGCAACGCAGTGTTTGGGTGCGCCGCTCTAATTACTTTGTGTCATTGATATTACATAAGTATATGATGGTTTCTGTATTTGCAGTGACTCTGTCTGTATCATGTTGTGTTCAGTGTCTCTATACTGTAGATGGAATGAAGGCCAGGGTCTCCGGAGGAGGTGTGGATTACCTGTGCCACCTGGCTCACCTGTATTTAAGATGGGTCTGAAGACAGAGGGGGTCGTACACTGTGCACACTGTAAAGCCTCCAGAGCCAATGTGATTAATGTTGTTGGCCTATATGGATAAAACTGACTGGACTTGTCTGCAGACTCCGGTCATGCTCTGGTTCCGTCTCATCATGCAGCACTACATCGACACTCCAGCTCTTCACACGTCCATTATTATGTTCATTTGTACCTTTAGACACAACTCATGATGACAGCTGATAGCCTGAAAGACCAACTGATACAGTTGAAGCCAGAAACAGATATCAGCCATACAACTCATATTGTTTGAGTTGAAGAGGTAAACTAGTTCAAATGAATGCAGTCTGAGACAACAGTCCTGTAAGTAATTCTACCTTCATGAAGGAGGAAATGTTCAGTGTTTTGTTGTCACTGTTTCATAGAGGTGTTGGTTTATCTGTACGGTCATTTGAAGACTGCAGTTGAATTACTGACAGGTGTCTATTATTTTGTCCACACCGTTTACATTAATGAGGGGAGGAGGCGAAATAACAGAATCACCCGTCCGTATGAAACAGTACAGTTCACTGATGCCCCCCAAATTATCACACAGTTGTAACTATACTTTCTGGTGGCAAGACTATGGAATGATGAAGATCACGTCTTTGGAATTGCTGTACTGTACTTTTCTTGTCATTAAGGGTTCTCTAATCCTTTTATGGCCAGTTGGTCATTGTTGTTTCTCTGGGGCAGAGGGTGACATGCTTTAATGGTGTTACAGTCCATTGTCAATGCCGTTTGACTGCAGAAAGGCTGCCTCCTGTTGCTCCACATGGTCAGAAACTAATTCACTGTTTTGTTTGTGCTCTGAAAATAATTGATTAGTGTTTGACCTCAAAGATTTCTTGTGGTTTGAATAAAGGTTGAATGAATCAATTAATTAATTTATTTATTAAGCAATTGTTTATTGTACAGCCTCAACTGATGTTCATAACACTTTATAAATCTTTAATAAATACTGTTTTTTAGCTATAAATATTATTTGGATGGTCATGATAAAGTTGCAACTGGTGTTAATAAACCCCTGTTAAAAAAATCGTTTATAAAGTATTTCATTGCTGGTTAAGAGTTAAAAAACTGAGTTAAAGTTAATTATAGATTTAACATTTAATAAACGTGTTACCAATGTGATTCACATTGGGAATTTGCTACAAAATAAAAGACTTTATTATTTATTTATGATTATTATTGTTGCTATTATGAGACCTTTAACAATGCTACATACATGTAAGCTGAAAAATAATTATAGTATGATTTTAAAAGTCTAAAAACATTTGTTCAGTTGCTCAGTAGATCTTTATTGTTGCATTAGGAGCCATCATCAGCAGAACACAGACATGACTGAGGAAAGGCAGTCTCTCCTCAGTTCTTACAGCACTTTGAGATAACACACATTAACTGTAGACAACAACAGGATGTACATGATTTCACTCAAGGTGTTATTCAACCTTTCTTTACCTGGTCGTGACATTTTCCAGGTTGGAGACACATTGTTCTTCTTCCTTCATACATCACAACATCTCAAACATCCTCCACCTCCACCTGTTCCTTAAACTCCTCCACACATATATCCTCTTGTTGTACAGACACACAGGAAGAGGTCTGAACCCCCTCCAGGCTGAACTCCTTTATAATGAGCTTATTATTGTATTTAGTTTCCCAACAAGTTAAACATTGTAATATCATGGTGGATATATAAGACAGCAAGCAAAAGCAGAATCATATTGGAAACAACTCAGGATGTTCCCTCACACCTGAGATCAGTGATTTAGTATTTAATATTTGAGTTTTATCTGCTAGTGTCAAAAATGAAAGTGTTGATCCCCTGTGGACCATGAGATTGTAATATTTATTGTCACTGTCATGACATGAAACAGTAAATGGAACAGTTCAGACTCAGTGGAATAATGATATATTCTGGTTGATCACAGCAGAACAGCAACAGCCAAATGTTTTAATCTAACTGCACCTTTGAAACAGAGTCACTGCGTCATTGATCTCAGGTTGTTGGAAACATCTTTCTGAATTCATCGATTCTCAGTGGTCCTTAGTGACCAGGAATCCACTGAATGAGGTGTGGTGGTCACCTGCCCAAACCTCACTATTTGCAGCCAAGCGCAGATAAACCTCGTCTCTTTCCTTTAGCTGCAAGACAACTGCATTTCCTCCACTATCGGTTGTGTCATAGGAAGTTTTTTCCTCTGATGTACGGACTATAACCTGACTGTTCTTGAAGAGCTCCAGCTTTGTTGCATTTTTTCCGGCCTGATAGAAGAAGGTGAAATAATAAACACCTGCAAAAGGTGCAGTGAAGACACCTGTGAAAACAACAAAGAACTCATCAGTTTCATTGGTTTCTGAGAGGCTTTGAATCTGACATTAATAACTACAACATGATAGAGGTGTGTAGCCAAAGATGAATACTTTTTGCAGTAACATTCAGTAAAGGAAATAAATGCATCTACCTCATGCATGGGTGTAGAAAGCATTACACATGTCGGTGGACCTTAAACATTTACTTATGTTGCATATGTTACTGTAACTATTTAGCTGTTTAATGTGACCAGGGGCGCCGCCAGGGATTTTGGGGCACATGAAAAAAAATCTAGTTGGGCCCTTGTATAGGTTGCCCATGTCTCAAAGGGCCCCCTGTCAGTGCCGGGCCCTTGGAATCGTCCTAACCTTTCGCCCCCTGGCGGCGCCCCTGAATGTGACCACATCTGACATGGGTTGTCAGGAGGGTAAGTGGGATTCATGTTGGGGTTTTCTTTCACTCCAATGCAGACAGTCTGGCATAATGTGAAACTGTTGTACTTTTTTGTACTCTCTGCTGAAATTGAATAAAGAAATTTGGAAAAAAAAAGAAAAATGTTGGTGGGAAAATTTTAACGCGTGTTTGGAGTTTCTCCTCTCAGAAAGGTTTTAGTAGAGTAGATATCATTTGCTGTATTCTGATGCCATTTAACAGGCGGTTTGATTCTTAATCCGGCTATAGTAACATCAGAAATGTTATCAGTAAGTCGACATTTTGCAATTTCATCCAGCTTCAGAAAACATGTTTGAAGATGATAAAAAACGAAACATATGTAAATTAATTCAATGAGTAAGCTATCATTGGCGTTGCAGCCATCATACTAGAATGGGAAAAGTCTCTCCCACATCTTTAGATTACTATGAATACCCAGATTAATGAAACTACATGTCAAGATTTTACGGCTACGTTGCCCCGAGACACTTCATCGTCAATATACACTATATAATTACTAGTTACTGTTGTTCTTTTGGTCTGGCACTGCACAGGTCATCAGTAAATTTAAACCTTGATAATCTGTCACACTTTGAACAGGTACAGATAGTAATCAAATTACGTATATTAATATTGATATACAGCTACAGCATATTCATCAGGCTAGTAACATGCATCAACCATATAACAGTTACAGGTGATTTAGGCTGCATGTGATGTCCTTACCTGTAGAGTTGTCGTAGGCACCACCGATGTTTGTGAAGACTTTGTTGTAAGCCAGAGTTACCTCTGTCTTGAATGGTCCATGAACCCCACCTTTCTCTAACATTGAGCCGAATGCCACCTGGGTTTTGCCTGTGTGAAACAAAATAGTTTCATCCTATTGTTTTATTGAAGCATTTCTCTTGTAGAACATTATGTTTTTCATCATATTACACACATATGAAAGAGGATTAGGACACTGGAAAAAAATAAATAAAAATGTAGTACCGACTTTTTTTTCACAAGTCTGACTTTAATTCTGACTGATCTCAGAATTCTAAATTTAAAGTCTGAATTGTGAAAAAACAGTGAAAGTAATCCTATTTACATACAAACACAACTTAAATAGCAACTTGTAGGTTGAATGTTAGTACAGGTTGAAGTGTTGTCAGTAACACACTTTTGAACATTGTGGAGTGAAACAACACAGTGTTAGGAATCAATTTCTTGCTGATGGACGTTACGTCTCTTCATTTCTGTTCATTACTGGCCCCTTGGAGGCTGAGCAGCTTTTTTACAATTATAAGATAGAGATTCATCACATGCTAATGAACATGTTTCAACCTTGTCAGTGTCAAAACCAGCACTGGAAATTAAAAGTTACTCTTTAATACATTATTAATTCAAATTTTGAAGAAGAAAATCTCATTTTACCTTTCTCCAGTTCCTTCAGCCTGTTTTCCAAAGCTATCAGTTGTTCTGCCATGGCATACAGGGACTTCCCCAGATCACTCATGTTGGGTTTCTCTGTAGACATGTTCTTCACTCGTCGTTGCTCGTCTCCAAAGCTGTGATCACCAGGAACGCTGCTGCTGCTTTGATATTGTTCAATCAATGGGAGGTTGTTGTCACATGTCTCCCTTAACTAATCACAGAGAATCTTTTGTGGTGGGAAAACCCACATCTTGGCTCTAAAGATGATTAAGACATTTCTCAGGAAAATGGGAGGCTGTGTCAACCTGTGCACTAATTTACAGAACTTTCATCAAGTGTTTCTCATGAAGCACTGTGACAGCGTGACCAAGGAAAAAAACAGAAGAAAACCTAAAATAAACATGTTGATTTAGTTTTCCATAAATATAGTAAAAAGCCAAAAGCCAAAGGATGAGTGATAGCAAATGAGTTTCTGGGAAGGTGATTATTCAGCACAACATTTGCCAAATTGCCTGATATAATTTGTGACATCTTGTGCACACAATTGGCAGATGAAGCTGAGAAGGCTGCAGCTCATGTAGTGTCCAAAATTCAATTTAATAGATTAATACACACAGTATTAATCTATTAACATCAAACACACAAACAACCCTGATTCCAAATGTGGTGATTGTGAATGACATTTTTTCTGATCAATTGAAGGATTAATGTGCTTTTGTGTGTTTAGAAGACTCTCCTACTTCTTGAGCCAAATAAACAATTTAAAAACATGGCTGGATTAGCTGGAAAATGCATCATCACACAAGTAAAAACATGACTGTTATTCTGAGCTGTTTTTGGCTGTTCGCAGTTGATTAATTTTGTTGACGGCACATTTATATGCTGGGTATGATTACGACACTGAAAAGCTGCCTGTGTCTAATTTTTGAGAACATGTCAGCACTGCCTTGAGGTTCAACATCATGTTATCACTTAACACTTACAAAACAGATTTTCTTTGGAAACTGGTTTGGTGACTGGTTTATGGAAGTTTGACCAGGTATTGAGCAATATCTCAAAGTATTTCATTAGTAACACTGGTTGACAGAACAAGCAACACCTTAACAAAACCTACAACTTTTAAAGTTCCTACAGGGAAAGAACTGTTGAAGCCCTGAAGGGTCATGGGTCACACATATTATTTCTCTGTTTCATACTGGCAACAAGTTCAATTTTTATTCAATTTATCGAGATCAAGTTAACTGCATCAATATCACAGAAGAAGAAACGATTTCCTGAGATAACAAGATCATTTATAATGAAAAACCATATCATCAGATTTATTTGAATTGATGATTACATAGACACTGCTGGGTGGGGTGGCTTTGGGAGTTTCAAAGCAAACAAAAACAACTTTGTAATGAACGTCTGAGTTTTAAATGTTTTATCTATTGAGTGGATTTGAGGGAATCTATATTCCATAAGTATGTGGTGGTTTCTGTATCTGCAGTGACTCTGCCTGTATCATGTTGTGTTCCAGGGTCTCTATACTGTAGGTGGAGTGAAGGCCAGGGTCTTCAGAGGGGGTGTGGATTACCTGTGCCACCTGGCTCACCTATTTTCAAGATGGGTCTGACGACAGAGGGGGTCGTACACAATACAGTTCACTGCTGCCCACCAAGTTATCACACAGTTGTTACTATACTTTCTGATGGGAAGAATATAGAATGATGAAAATCATGTCTTTGGCATTGCTGTACTTCAATGTTCTTGTCATTAATTGGTGACATATAGCCTGATACAATATGCCAACACTGTTGATGGGTTGTGTACAGGCCAAAGTTGGGCAGTCATGGTTCTGGTTCTGGTCCCCACCTATCCAGTCTTGAACCAGCTCAGACCTTAACACAACACTGAGACAATTCATTCTAGTTCTTTCCACTTTTTGAAAATTGCAACTGTCAAACAGTGAACATGTTTTGACCTTGGATCCAGAACTTCCCTTCTTGTACATTTTTTGTATTCATAAATGAAAAAAAAAACATCATTGCTCTTAAAATCTGAATGAGTAGGATTTCACAGTGACTGACAGGTCCCACTTACCAGAAGCTTTTGTGTTGCTCAAAACTTCAATTGACTGATTAACTTAGCCCAATCTCAATATGCAATAAACTATCACTACGATATATAGAGTTTATAACATGAATGTATTTAGTCTCTGAAAACGTCACCATCAGCCACACAACATGTATTCTGTTAACATAATAGAGTCCTGGTTCTAGCAGCAGGTGAAGAGCGATATGCAGAGTTTTACTGTTACATGTGTTAAACCACTCAGACGACTTTAAAAGTGCAGAGAAGCATTCACTTTTATTTCTTCATCAGACAAAACCAGGCCGAAACATCTACAAGCTGTCAGCAAAACAGAGCCAGGAACACATACTTCCACATATCATGTCATGTGTCAATGCAGCCCATCAGCTTCATCTGCCCCTTTGTGGCAAAAGCAATGCACATGCAACCACACATACAACAACAAATCCATATTTGGTGATTCTGAATTTTGAAAAAGGCATTGTTCTGATTTACTGAAAGATTTAATGTTCTTTTAATGGCTTACAAAATTCTCCCTCTTCTTGAGTGAAAGAAACAATTTTAAAAACAATGTTGGATTATCTGATAATGCATCGTTACACAATAAATGTGCCTGTGGCTATTCTTGAGAAAATGTCAGATCACAGAGTTTCGGGTGGTGTTGTTTCACATGGTTTAGATACATTGTGCAATCAGCATCAACATCTTAAGAAAGGCTGCACACACACACACACACACACACACACATACACACACACACACACACACACACACACACACTTGTTTTAATCATGAATAGTTGATCAGCTGCTTTCAAAGTAAGATCCTTTTCCTTGATTTAAGTAAATGTCTTGATGAGCGTTTGTCTTTTCCGAGATATTTTTAATACTTTTGTAATGATACAAGGGACACATCTGTATCCAGTCATTGAATAAAAGAAACGCTTGGAACTTGAGCCGTATTTGAAGATGAACTGCAACATAAGTCTTGTGTGTGTGCTGTAAATTCTGGGGGGGGGGGGGGCTGCACTGCCCTCGCAGGTGAGTTCCACTTTTAATCACCTGTAAACATCATGGTATGAATGAACACTTATAAAATTGATTTTCTTGGGAAAATGTGGGCCTGCACTGCACCACGCAGTTTATTGGTTTATGGAAATTTGACCAGGTGTTGAGCAATATCTCAAAGTATTTCATCAGAAACACTGATTGACAGAACGGAAGAAAGCATTCACTTTTATTTCTTCATCAGATAAGACTCAGGTCGAAACATCTACAAGCTGTCGTCAAAACAGAACCAGGCACACATACTTCCACACATCATGTCATGTGTCAGTGCAGCCTATCAGCTTAATCTGCCCTCTCGTGGCAAAAGCAATGCACATACAACAACAAATCCAAATTTGGTGATTCTGAATCTTGAAAAAAACATTGTTCCGATTAACTGAAGGATTAAATGTTCTTTTATGGGTTTACAAGATTCTCCCCCTTCTTGAGCGAAAGAGAAAAATTAAAAATGACGGATGACTGATGGCACTTTAAGATGCTGGGTATGATCACGACAATTAATGTGCCTGTGGCTATTCTTGAGAAAATGCCAGATCACAGAGTTTCAGGTGGCGTTGCTTCACATGGTTTAAGATACATTGTGCAATGAACTTTAGCAACTTAAGAAAGGCTGCATACACACACACACACACACACACACACACACACACACACACACACACACACACACCTGTAAATAGTATGTAGATAGATAGATAGATAGATAGATAGATAGATAGATAGATAGATAGATAGATAGATAGATAGATAGATAGATAGATAGATATACTTTATTGATCCCAAGCTGGAAACTAACAGTGTAGCAGCAGCATTATAGACAGAGACAATAACAACACAAGGAAATAAGAGGAACAACCTAGACATATTAAATAGCAATAAAAATAAAAATGTAACATACAAAATTGACAAAATGTATATAATTGTATAAATGAGCAAAGTAATAAAAGTGCAAGATAAATTATAAGGTGCGGTAAACAGAGTGTATAAAACCAAAGAGGGTTGAGACTTTGTGTTATGACCACAGTTTTAGCTGTTATTGTACAGTGTGATGGCATGTGGCAGGAAAGATTTCCTGTATCTGTCCCTTCGACAGCGAAGCTGCAGCAGTCTGTGAGAGAAGGTGCTCCGCTGTCTGTCTACTGTGTGATGGAGACAGTGCTGATCATTGTCCATGATGGATAACAGTTTATTCAGCGTTCTCCTCTCCACCACGGTCTCAAGAGACTCCCACCTGAGACCAAGTACAGAGCCAGCCTTGTCTGTTAGTGTCGCTGGCTCTGATGCTGCTGATCCAACACACAGCAGCAAAGCAAATGACGCTTGCAACAACAGACTGGTAAAAGATCTCCAACATCTTGCTGCACACATTGAAGGTTCTCAGCTTCCTCAGGAAATAGAGTCTGCTCATCCCCTTCTTGTACACAGCCTGGGTATTAGATTTCCAGTCCAGTCTGTTGTCTATCACCACTCCCAGGTATCTGTAGTCCTCCACCTCTTCCATCACCTCCCCTCTGATCCGTAGTGGCTCTGAAGGCATCTTCTTCCTCCTGAAGTCGATCACCATCTCTCTGGTCTTGTCGACATTCACCCTCTGATGATTCCGGGTGTCAAATTATCACATTAATTGCGATTAATTAATTACAGTCATATTCAGCGCATAATGTTTTTGAATCTCGTTAATCTCATTTTTAATCTCTAAATTTACTGTTTCTGTATGCGGGTTGCCTTTTTATAAAATCCATTTTTATGCGTTGGGCTTCTTGTGCATGAGTTGTTGGGGGTGGAAAATAATGGTCAGTCACACCCTGAAGTGGACATTGATTGGCTGTCATTGTGTTTGGGATGGTTTAGCATAAGCTGATAGGCTCCCATTGTAGTCGGGAGGGCAAGATGAGGAGCGGTGAGTAATGGAGAGGAGACGTGAAAATGGAGGAGCATGTGAGAGTTGACGGTCCAATGAATGGGAAATTTACATTTCAAAAATGCCCCGACGGCACCATTGATAAATGTAGAGTGATATGCCTTCTTTGTAATAAGGAGTTTGCTTACCACTGAAGCAGCTCAAGTTTAGCCTACCACATCAACGCAAAGCACCCAGTCGCGAGTGCAGCCACAGCTAGCATTAGCAGCAAAAATGTTAGCAATTTAGCGAGCCATAGCAAAGCTCTTCTCCAAACTAAACTCGAGGAGAACGACCCACGTATGAGCAAGTCTGCGACCGGCTGGCTGACGAATGTTCTTGCCAAGTGGATAGCGATGAACTGCAGGCCGATAAACATAGTGGAAGACGACGGGTTAACAGAGGTGTTGCCAACTGTGTCCAATGATCCATCATACAAGCCATCGTGCAGGACTACAGTGAAGACCAAGATCAGCAAGATGTACGAAAAGAAAAACAAACTTGAGGATTCGCCCCAACTTTGTTGCTCGTACGGAGATCACTGGACCTCAGCTGGAAAACACAGCTATTTGGGGGTGACCAGACACTTTATTGATGGTGAGTGGAACCTCAACTCGTTTGCACTGACTGTCATGAAAACAGAAACCAGGCACTTTGCTGATAAATGCGCCCAACAGTTCCTCAAGGTAGCAAATGACTGGAGAATTGACAACAAGATATCCACCATCGGTACAGACAGCGCAGCAAACATGCTGGCTGCTATGAGAACCCTTCCATTCGAGCACATCGCTTGCAATGCTCACATTCTCCATCCATCACAGTCTGCCTCGATAGCAGTGGGTTTGCCGGTGCACTAGCAAAGTGCCGCAAGATTGTTGGCCATTTCAAACAAAGCCCTGTGAGTACAACAGAACTTAACCTGCAACAAGTTATACTTGGAAAACAGAGCAAGCAACTTATACAAGATGTACAGACCAGGTGGAATTCGACACTCGCAATGGTCTCACGCCTCCTATGCAACCGAGAGGCTGTCCAAGCTATGGTGGACCAACAGAACAAGCACAGATTGGTCATGCCAACCGAAGCTGAGTGGGGGAAACCGTAGAGGCTGGAGGTCCTGCTTGAACCATGCAGGTAAGCCCAAATAAACACCTGTCCATTTTAATGAAATGAACTACTGTCACATATGTAATCCACAAATGAATGAACATTAGGTAGTTACTTCTAAGGACAATTAAATTGTAAATCAATTGCACTTAAATTTAAATATCCAGCTAAGTTTATTTTTCAAACTTATCCACCTCTGCAGGTATGTGACTGAGCTGCTGGGTGGTGAGGCCTGTGTCTCTTGCTCTGTAGTGCTGCCTGCTTTTCACCATCTGGACCATGTCATGGACATCACTGAGGATCCAGCCCACGTGGTGAAGTTCAAGAATGCCTTCCAGAGGGACCTGGTAGCACGGCGAGCTGTTGCCAACGAGACATGATTCAAGGTGGCCACAGCACTGGACCCACGTTTCAAAGATTTGAAATGTCTTCCAAGAGAAACGAGGGAACAGGTAAAGGCTATACGGATAAGCTGGACTATTGAGTCCAATTTATCAAATCAAACTTTATTTATATAGCACTTTTGACACATAAGAAATGCAACACGAAGTGCTTCACAAAATAAAATATGATAAATCGAAAATAAAATAAAATGGCCTACTGCACTTAGTATTAATTCATTCATTCATTCATCCATTCATTCATTCATTTGTTCATTCAGGTGTGGACCAGACTGGAGAATATGCTCCAAGTCGCAGAGCACAGAAGAGCAGCTACTCTTCAGCCCTCCAGAGGATGATGAACCAGGTCAAAAGAAGAGTAGGAGCGCTCTCCTGCTGAGGTCCGACTCTGACTCAGAAGAAGATGGAAGGGAGTCTGGAGAGCTGCAATGCTACAGAGCAGAGCCCAGCATCAATATTGACCCCTGCAGTGTTGGTATGCTCACTCAGGAGCCTATGAAAAGCTGTCAGCCCTAGCATGCAAGTACCTGGCCTCCCTGGCAACCTCCGTACCTTGTGAGAGACTGTTTAGCCTTGCAGGCCACATAGTGCAAAAGAAAAGGGCAGCCTTGCTCCCGGAAAATGTGACAAAGCTGGTCTTTCTCAGCGACTGGCTGAAGAAGAAGAAATACAAGCATGAGGTTAGCATAGCTGCTATGTCATCTGTAGCCTACTAGAAGTGATTGCTTGATGTTATTTCAGCACTTTATTTTGTGATGATAAACAATGTTTTTTTGATGTGCTAATTTACAGCACTGTGATTGATGGGTCTGTTTTATTTATTTGATATTATCTGAAGCAGAGGAAAAGCAATAAGTTCAGTGTTCAATACTTGTATTGCTCAGAAAAGTGTTCTAACTATTTTAACTTACAGCACTTTATATGGACCCGATGTTTTATTTCATTTCATTTCTACTTTTATCAATCTCCTATTATTTGGAGATTGATAAAAGGTTGCAGGCAGCACTTGGGACTAGTCTCAAATACAGCGGACTATAAATGGCTAGGACTGCATCTGTTCAAATCTGTTAAAAACAATAAATGACTTTATAAAGCCACTTTTTTGATATTCATCAACCTTTTGATCTGCCACAATAATGTAATGAATTTAAATGAAAATACTTCAAGTTGAGGGCTTTTCTCAGCAATTTTCAGATGAGATTAAAAAAGAGATTAATTAGATCAATTAATTGCAGATCTTAATTAATCTCTCAATTCTTTTAATCTCTTGACATAACTAGTATATGTTAGTTAGATTGTGTGTTATATCTTTGTTTTAGATACAATACTTTTGGACTAGAGTGAATGTTGCTAACCTGTACTCTGTCAAGGACTCAAAAACCGTTTGACCATTATCAGCTGTTATGGTGCATTTGGTTGTAGTTATTAACATAACTAGTGCAATGCCTGTAGGAAGCATGTCTTCCTATAGAAAAGTGGGAGGTTAAGTAGCTTTTTCATGGATGGCCAAATGAGGTTGTGTTTGAAGGTGAGACATCAGGGATATAATTGGCTGTTTTTGCCTACTTTTGATTATACCATTATATTTCACCTTAAAAATTATTTGCCTTGCCTTGCTTGGTGTCATTATTTTCAGCACAACCTCACATGTGACTGTACAGTTATGTTTTCATTTTGACATACTGTATTAACACTATGGACCTAAAATCACAAAATAACATAAAATCAGAAAAAGTTAGATTTTTTACTGTGAAAACCACAAATATGTTCAATGAACAAATTGCATTAGTTATAATGCAAATATAAATTGTTGTTTGCTAAATTTGTGCACACATTTTTGAAATTTACAAAGTTATGTGTAACTATTTCATGGTTACAATAGTAAAAAGAAACCAACACTGATTCACTGACATGTTAAACACACAACAGTCTCCTGTGTTAAAGTACTGTCAGTAAATCCACCACATCTTCCTCATTGTGTAACAATGTTATCTGACTTCCTCTTTTTTTCCAAAGAAACTCAGGACTATACAATCATGCTCAGTAATGAAGGTGAAGCTTGAACCTCAAACTTAGGACTTGTCCATGTATTATGGCATCTGAGTGAAAATAAAGCTTTAAAAAAATGTTTTTGGAGCAGCAGGTATTCACTGATTAATTACAAACACATGATTTGTGAACTTATTAGTTCTCACCTAAAACATTTTGGGTCAAAGTATTTTCTATATCATGAAAAATGAGTTGAACTGAACTTGATCCATCTGTAGCACTCAGTTTAGGTATGTTATGCTGAAACATTCCACTAGATGTTGCTGTTTTATTAAATGATACAATGTTTCAGTCGGCCTCCTCACAGGAAGTCACTCCAGACATGAGGACACTGTTTGGCGAAACTTTTTGAAAGTAAGCGTATTTTTCCAACATCTTATGATTTTAAAAGTCTTCCTGAACACAATTATTTTACTTACAACTAAAATAAATCTAAAAAGGGTCAAACAATTAATACCAATGTATAAAAAACACCATTAATACATCTAACATTTGTTAAATTGAATGCAAATATATCTTAAATACCCTTAAGAAAAATTAATATGGTCTGTCAAGGTTTACTTCTTTCTATAATATTTCCCAGTTTTGGCTTAGTGATTCATTTTTTAAAGTGTTCATTGACTTCTCTGTCCTTGATGTGATTGGACTTTGTGGTGGCCAGTTTGTGATCTGTTTCTGTGCTTTATGTTTCAAAGGTGTGTTATGACCCTGGGTCCTTATTTTGCGTATGTATATATTTGATGCTGCTCTGTCCCTCCTCCTCCAAGTGTGTGAGCAGTTTGCTCTGAGTGTGTGTGGATGATTGATAGCAGGTTGGACCAACTGATTGGCTGGAGCTGTCTGATTGCTGCTCCAGGATTGGTCAGAGGCGGGAGAGGAGCCCTTTTCAACCACCGGCTGACTGCAGACTCCCTCTCCAACCATTCACCCACATCCAACTGGGACCAGTGTGCAGCTTGTCTGGGATTTGAGTTTGTTTTGTGAAACCTACTGAAATTGTCAACCTGAGTCTTTTGTAACTTTGTACATTTAGAAAATTGTGTGTGGTAGCCCAGTAGGAGGGAGAAACCTTTTCTTTAACCCCTTTTTTCTCCTGTTTTTCTTTGTTTAGGAGTTAGGTAAGATTTTGTCTTTTTGTTAATACTTTTGATTTGTATAGAAAAGGTAGGAAGATAGATGTTTTTGTTTGTTGTTTTCGCTTCTCTCCTTCTGAAGCAAAAATAAAATGCTACCTTTAATTTAAAAGTTCCTGTGACACTGGCCTTCTTGGGAGTGGGAAGAATGGGGAGCAGCACATCATGCTATGTCTCTGATTTCCCTAGATCAGGGGCGTAACAGGTGCTTGGTGAAGCTGGGTGTGGCTTTGCTGCTAATTGGAGCTGTGCCGGTCCACATACCTTCAGCACATTGAGTGTAATCAGCACCTGCTCTCATACCCAGACCTTCTTCTCTTCCAGTGTGACCAGGCCATACCTGGCCAGCTCCTCAACCACTCACCACCAAGCCTCCCAAACCTCTGCCACCCCTAACAAATTCCATTCACTTACAAAATTCTCCTCCTGATCTGTAAATCTCTCCATTCCCTCACCCCCCAATATCTGTCTGACCTCCTCCACCCCTATACCCTGTCTTGGACACTGCGCTCATCAGGCACATATGAGCTCTCCAAACTACCAAACTACAAACCCTCAGTGACAGAGCCTTCTGTGTGACAGCCCCCACTTTCCGGAACACTCTCCCAGCTGAAATATGCAAACTGACTTCTCTGGTGACTTTCAAAAGAGACCTAAAAACCCATCTTTTTAACGAGGCCTATGAGCTCTAGATCCAGCCCCATCAAATCAATCAACTTTTCTATTTCATTATCTTACTTGTATTTTTTTGTTTATCCATTTATTCTTTGTTTTGTTGTTTTGTACTTTGTTAATTGTCCTTGGGTACCCTGAAAGATGTTATAGAAATTAAATGTATTATTATCATTATTATTATTATTATTATTATTATTATTATTATCATAGAGTCACTAAATGACTTTTTAGTAATGACTTGGCTATCTTTACCCTTCTTCAAGGGTAGCGCCATGAGTGATCTATTGTAAATTGGATCTTACTTATCATAAATAATTATCCCTGATAATCATGATAACAGGCAAATTTAGGGAGGCTATAGCTCATCTATTGATAACTGGTTCGAATCCCAGCTCCCCTTGGCTGAGCTGAGCTGCATGTCGAACTGTCCTTGAGCAAGATACTGAACACCAAATTGCTCCTGGTGTGCAGTTGGCACCCTGCATAGCAGTCTCTGCCATCAGTGTATGCATGTGTGTGCGAATGTGGCAAGTATTGTTAAGCACTATATAAATGCAAGTCAATTTACCATTTGACCCAAAACTCCCTATACATGTCTACTACATATGGTGCCCTGTATGAGGCAGTGTAAATCAAGTCAACTTTTATTTATATGCCGCTTTTCATACAGAAAAGAATCGCAAAGTGCCTTACAGAGATGTACAGACAGCAGAAAAAGAGAAGCATCAAATAAAATCAGGAGAAAAAAAAATTAAACGAACCCAACCCTCCCACCCCCACAGTCATGCACAGAGACATACACAAATATATACACACTCATACACACACTCACACATACGCACACAGACACACAGACAAACACACTCACACCTACACAAACACTAGCTGTCACTGCAGAGACATGGCCGGGCAGCGAGACCTGAGGCGCAGAGGAAGCTACCTTTTGGGGGGGCCAACCACACCGGGAGAGATCCCAGTCCAAGGTCGCAGGGAGCGCCGCCACAGAGACCACCCCAACCCGGGCAGACAGGAGGCCCCGCACCAAGGTGCAGAGCCCTCTAGTCACCTCTTTTTAAAAACCTCTACAGTCTCCGCGACCCTGAGGTTCTCTGGCAGGCTGTTCCACAGTCGGGGCCCATAACAAGTGAAAGCAGCCTCCCCGTGCTTTTTCGAACTAACTTGTGGTATGGTTAAAAGGCCGGTGCCGGAGGACCTCAGGGTCCGCAGTGGCCGATAAGGTAAAAGCAAGTCAGATAAGTAAGAAGGCCCAAGACCGTTAAGACACTTAAAAACTAGTAAAAGAACCTTAAAATCAATCCTGAAACGCACAGGGAGCCAATGCAATGACTTTAAAACCGGTGTAATGTGCTCCCGCCCTCTGGTCCTTGTCAGCACTCGTGCAGCTGAGTTTTGTAGTAATTGTAGATTTGAAGTGCTTTTTTTGGGAAGGCCAGAGAGCAGGGCATTACAATAGTCTAAACGACAAGAGATAAAAGCATGCATCAGCACCTCCATGCTGGCCTGAGAGAGAAACGGGCGGACTCTGGCTATATTCTTAAGATGGTAAAGACCTATTTTTGTTATATTTTTGATGTGTGGAATAAAACTGAGCTCAGAGTCAAAAATCACACCCAGATTTTTTACAGATTGCGATGGTTTGAAATCCTTTAACTTTGGTAAAAGTTTCTCTTTCTGGCCTTCAGGACCAATGAGTAAAACCTCTGTTTTGTCCTGGTTGAGCTGTAGGAAATTCGCTGCCATCCATGTCTTGATATCTAAAATGCAGTTAAAAAGGACATCAATAGGCCCTGTGTCATCAGGAGACACAGCGATATACAGTTGCGTATCGTCAGCATAACTATGAAAGCTGATGCCGTGCCTCCTGATGACGTCCCCAAGGGGAAGCATGTAAAGATTAAAAAGAGTTGGACCTAAAATTGACCCTTGGGGAACCCCACACTTTATTTTGTGGGTTTCTGAGGAACATGTATCCATACTTACAAAGAAGTGTCGATCTGTGAGGTAAGAGACGAACCAATTAAGAACAGTAACAGAGAGGCCGACTAGGTTCTTCAGTCTATCTAATAAAATGTGATGGTCTACTGTATCGAAGGCGGCGGTTAGATCCAGTAGTACCAAGACTGTGAGTTTATGGGTATCCAAGTTGCACCTGATGTCGTTTAAAATCTTTAAAAGGGCTGTCTCTGTACTGTGGTTCGTCCTGAAGCCAGACTGATAATTCTCTAAAGTGCTGTTTGAGATTAAAAAGTCATTTACTTGATTAAAAACAAGTTTTTCTAAGATTTTGCTTAAAAACAGTAAGTTGGATATAGGCTGATAATTATTAAAGATGTTGGGATCTAAGTTGCTCTTCTTCAGAAGGGGCTTCACCACCGCCGTTTTAAAGGAGGCGGGGAAGACACCCGTCTGAAGAGAGCAATTCACCATGTATAACAGCTGTTCCTCAAAGAATCCACAAAGTGTTTTAAAAAACGGTGTGGGAATTGGGTCTAAAAGGCAGGTTGTGGGCTTTACTTGGGAGAAGATTCGACCAAGTGTCCTCGCATCAACCATGGCAAAACTCTCCAGTGTTTCCTCGGGCAAAAGCAATGATCCAGGTGTGTCGACATTTAAAATCTGTTGAGGTAAAAGACTCGATCTGCTGTCATTGATTTTACTTCTGAAGTGGTCTGCAAAGTCCTCGCAAAGGGCGTCAGTTGGTGTTTTGGAGGATCTATTAAAATTTTTGTTTGTTAAAAGGTCAAATGTGGAGAAGAGGAATTTTTGGTTGTTTTTATGTTTGTCGATTCATTTGTGGAAATGGGAGATTCTTGACTGTTTGATTGCGTTATTGTAGGTTTTGAGCTGTCCACGTAAAATTTCATAGTGAACTGTTAATTTTGTTTTTCTCCTCTCAGCACTCCTGAAGTTTCTCTTTAGTTTTTTAGTTTCTGCATTTCTCCACGGGGGTGTAGGTCTTGTATTAATTGTTTTTATTAAAGCCGGACTATGCAGCAGCAGTCTCCAGACCAGATTCCTTCGCCGTTTTCTAGCTTTGCACCAGTTTTGTGCATACGTTTTTGGCTACAGGGCTCCCCCTACAGCTTTGGCGCAGATACACTGTCGAAAAGACTTGTTGACGAGCCTCCCCCGCCCACCTAGCTGCCACTACGTTACCATGTGCATCTGTTTTCTAAGAAGCCGGCCGGCTAAACAGCGAGTCACGTCTGGCACTTAGTGCACTTCGTGCTCTATGTTCAGCCAGACATATCGCAAGATACAGGTGGCAAATCATGCGACATTCAAAGACCGAACTAGATATCTAAATACCAACAAGAGCCTGGATTAAGAACGCAAACAAAAGTGTTTGGTAGCAAGTGACTGCTACGCTAAACAGCCGCTAACTATCGAGCGAGCCATCAAGAAACCAGGTTAAACACATACAGGGCTCACAGTAAAACAGTCAAGCAATAACGTTGTTCAAAAGACTATCAAGTCACGTTGCAAAGACAAAGTTCACCCACTCACAATTTCAACAGTAACACGGTCAAGTCGGCGCCTGTTTTGGACTCCTCAAAAGCTCGTCCTATGTTTACTCGCTAAGCTCCTTTTTCTTCTTCTTCTGTTCCTCCAACTGTGGCTTCCTGGGTCTCTTTTTAGTCGACTGATACATGAGGAATACAACAATTGCCTTGCAACTGGCAGTTTATATCTACCCGGTTCCATGTTTGGGGGTGTGTTTGCCGTAAAGCAGTTTCGAAACTACAATCTAACTACATTTTCGAGGGGCAGCGGGATGCTTCCGCCGGCTCACTTCCGGATTGACTTTGGACCGGTGGCAGCAAGTTGCATGTTCCGTTTCTCCGCCCAGAAGCGCTAGGGGGAGTCGTAGCAATGACCAAACGACCCAGAAAGTGTCAAAGAACATTCAGAATGACTTTCAGCCTGCATAGTTAGGGTAATTTTTCTAATATTGTTGCATAGTGCCCCTTGAAGAGTGGAGCCACAGAGTCCAGTGCTGATTTTATTTTATGGTTAAAATTGTCAACAATAAAATCACATGGTGCTGGTAAAATTTCTGCAGGAGTGCTCTGTAAAATCTGGATAAAATTTGCAGCCACTTCAGAAGTTAGGTAGCGTTTCCTCACTGTTTTCACCGGGGCCTCCCACTGGTTAAAACTGGTGATTGTAAAAAACACACAAAAGTGGTCAGACACAGCCAGGTCCACAACAGAGGGCGCACCAATTGACAGGCCATAGGTTATGACCAGGTCCAAGGTGCGCCCCCTGCTGTGGGTCGGCTGTGTGACATGTTGATTAAAATCAAGGCAATGGAGAAGGTTTAAAAATTCTCTCGACATTGGATCTGAGGAATTGTCTATGTGTAAATTAAAATCACCGGTTATTAGTATTCTGTTATAATTGCTATGGGTTATTGACAGTAGCTCTGAGAATTCACTGTTAAAAAGTGGTGGAATAGCCGGGTGGTCTGTAGACTGTCATACAGAGGATGGGAGGGCTGCTAAAAACAAAGGCATGATACTCAAATGATAAATATTTGTTAAAAAAGACTTCATTTGACAACATGGTACTTTATTGATTGATGCAGTTCCGCCTCCTTTTTGTCCTCCTCTTGTAGAAAATAAAAAGTTAAAATTTGGTGGGGAGGCCTCAGTGAGAACAACAGGTGCATCAGTGCCAAGCCATGTCTCTGTAAGGAGAATGCTGTCCAGGTTGTTGTCTAAAATTACATTATTACGTTTATGATAAAGGATTTGTTTAGAAGAGAGCAAACGTTCAGCACAGCCATTTTAGTGTCTGTGCTGAACGTGCGCTCATCATGTCTTTCTAAAGGAACGCTAAAAACACAGTTTGGTCTAAAACAGTCCTGGGTGTAATTTGTCCGTGTGAAATTCTGGTTGTGATGGTGTGGATGTTGTTCTGTGGCTCAGGGGCGACTGAACAGGGGGCGTGTATAGTGAATGAGGGGGAGGGTGAAGGTGAGTGAGGGGCAGAGGGTCTGTGTTCACGTGTATCAGTAGTGAGTCAGTAGGTGGTTTGTACAGATTGTACAGCGTACTGTATATTAGCTGCAAGCATGCGGCTACCCAGCGTGCTGGGATGGAGGCCATCGCTCCTGAAAAAGACTGAGCGCCCCCAAAACAGGTTAAAATTGTCGATAAAACCAATGTTGAGGGCTGTGCATGCTGATTGGAGCCAGCTGTGGTACTGTTGACAACGATTCATAGTTGTGCAGTATTGATATCAGCATAATTTGGCCAGTTTCATTGTGGTGTGAATTGATTCAAATGTATAAGATATTTGTTTAACTAAAAACCTTTAGGTTACTCAATGCCACTTTGAGCCATATGCTATTTCCACTATCGAATCAAATTGGAAGTGGTTTGTAGAAATTCCACTTGTATATGACAGCGTGCAAACGGCTCTGCGATACATAGAAGTTTATATTTGGCTGTCACTGTCTTGCATTTCAGCCTGACAAAGAAATGGAGCCAGAGGTAGAGCTACAGCATGCACACACACACGCACGCACGCACGCACGCACGCACGCACGCACGCACGCACGCACGTATATAGTACAGTCTATGTTTTTCTATGTTGTCTATCAGTGTGTGGCACAGTCAGATGTAATCCTGCTGGGTCTGGTGATTTTTGGATAAGGCTTAAACTGTTCCTTACATTGACAGTCTTCAGTTGGTTTGTGGTTACTAGGAGTAACAGGAAACCAGTCCCCTATAAATGCAGCTAACAATTACATTCTTCTTTTTTGCCATGAATATTTCTGCTGTTTAACATTCTAATGCCTTTCCAATTGCAGTTGTCTCTCTTCCACGTTGAAATTAAAGTTTTTGTCCACATACACAGCCACACCTCCTCCAGTCTTGTTCTTCCGGTTTATTTAATTCATTTCATAACATCCTTCTTTTTTCTTAGTTTTTTCTTTTTTCTTTATTGGTGAAATAATGTGACAGACAGGGTGACCGGAGGGACAAATACATCACACCATGTGAACTACGAATACTGACAGTGGACATACAGTACAGATAACAACAGAAAACAGCGTAAAGTTATGATGATATGTATATAGGTCGTATAGGTATATGTATGTGTGTGTGTGTGGGTGTGTGCGTGCATGTGTGTGTGCAAATGGCTGAGAGGCAGATAGTATGGTATTATATACAGATGTAATATGGCATAGATAGATGATACAAAGAAAATAAATAAGTAAATAAAGTAAAAAGTATAAATATGAAAAGAGAAGGAGGAGGAAAGAAAAGCTGAAAAAATAGATAAATAAAGAGTAATAATCTGCAATACGATATGGGATATATTAACAAAGTATAGTGCCACATAATTTAACCTAATATAATGTAACTAGGTAATTTAAGATAAAATAAAACAATGTAGGGCAATACGAGACATTATAATAAAAAATGCAATATGATTTAACCTAATATAGTGTGGAGAGATAATGAGAGATATGATAATGTTATACAGGGCTAGACGAGACATTATAATATAATGCAACATACTATAATATTTTATATATATATATGTAATATATCATGATGTAATATAGCACAGTATAATATATAATAACATAATATCTATGTGAACATAATATATGGGAACATAACCTAATGTAAGCCAATATTTCATGACAATGACTATCATAAGTCTAATTATTGGAATTATAATTAATCTTTAATATTACGATGATGATAATATATTGCAATGTGGGGTGAGGCCAGACCAGGGGATCAGGGAGGAAAGCGAGGGGGCCCCCCATCCGACCCCAAGTAGCCCAGTCAGGAGCCCCAGTGGGAGACAGGCAAGATGGCAGTGAACCCCCTCCACCTTTATTTTATTATAATAATGTCATTATCATGCTTATTGTTAGAAGGAAAAAAAAGGGAAGAGATTTTATATATATGACATGGTAATAATAACAATTATAGTAATGACAGTAATAACAATCACAATCATAATCATGATATTCAGTCATAATAATTGATTTGCGATTAATCATGAGTATATATGTATATATGTATATATATATGTATATATATATATATATATATATATATATATATATATATATATATATATATATATATATATACATATATATATATATATATATATATATATATATATATATATATATATATATATATTTGAGAAGTACCAAGGGTTGAAAGAGCAGCTGGAACAGATGTGGAAGGTCAAGGCCAGCGTGGTCCCCGTGGTAGTGGGGGCACCTGGGGCAGTAACCCCCAAACTGGGACCTCAGTGTCATCCTCAAGGACCCGAGCTTGAGGATGACACAGATACCACCCTACCAGGGTGAGAAGGAGATTTTTTTATATTTATATATATATATATATATATATATATATATATATTGGTCGTTGTTTGACATGCTTCAATTGTATTACAATCATTTTAATGCTCTTGGACAGTAGAAGGGCTGCCACCTGTTGCTCCGCTTAGTCAGAAACTAATTCACTGTTATATTTTTGCTCACTACATCATTGAAAATGAGGGTTTGACCTCAAAAATTTTTCGAGGTTTGATGAATTGTATTTATTTATAAGCAATTGTTTATCCTACAGTTTCTTTGTAAAGTTCATCTATAAATTTTATTTGATGTTCATTATGAAGTTGCAACTCGTGTTAATAAACCCCTGTTAAATAATTAATTTATAAAGCATTTCATTGTTTGTTAAGAGTGAAAAAACTATGCTAAAGGTAATTATAGATTTAACATTTAATAAACATGTTTGTCATGAAGTGTTACCAATGTTATTAAAATTGGAACTTTGCTACAAAATAAAGACTCTTGATAATTATTGCTATTATGAGACCTTTAACAATGATACACACATGTAAGCTGAAATTTAATAATAGTATGATTTTAAAAAGTCTAAAAACATGAACCACCGTTTGTTCAGATGCTCAGATTTTTATTTTGCATTAGGAGCCATCATCAGCAGAACACAGACATGACTGAAGAGAGGCAGTCTCTCCTCAGTTCTTACAGCACTTTGAGACAACACACATTAACTGTAGACAACGACAGGATGTACATGATTTCACTCAAGCTGTTATTCAACCTTTCTTTCCCTGGTCGTGACATTTTCCAGGTTGAAGACACATTGTTCTTCTTCCTTCGTACATCACAACATCTCAAACATCCTCCACCTGCTCCTTAAACTCCTCCACACATATATCCTCTTGTTGTACAGACACACAGGAAGAGGTCTGAACCCCCTCCAGGCTGAACTCCTTTATAATGAGTTTATTATTGGATTTAGTTTCCCAACAAGTTAAACATTGTAATATCACGGTGGATATATAAGGCGGCAAGCAAAAGCAGAATCATATTGGTTAAAACTCAGGAAGTTTCCTCACACCTGAGATCAGTGATTGAATATCAAATATTTGAGTTTTATCTGCTAAATTGAATGTGTCTGTGCACAAAATTGGACCATCTGATTGTGATATTCATTGTCACTTTCATGACATGAAACAGTAAATGGAACAGTTCAGACTCAGTGGAATAATGATATATTCTGGTTGATCACAGTAATATGACAGCAACAGTCACCTGTTTTAATCTAAATATACATTTGAATGGTATCTGAGTCGGTGCATCATTGATCTCAGATTGTTGGAAACATCTTTCTGAATTTATTGATTCTTACTGATTCTAACTGAGCAGGAAACCACTGAAGGAGGTGCTGTTTTCAGCTGCCCAAATGAAATTGTTTTTGCGCATGTGCACATGAACCTCGTCTCCTTGTTGCAGCTCCAAGATAACTGCATTTCCTCCATTATCAGCTGTGTCAGAGCCTGATTTGTGATCAGATGACCTGACTATCATCTCACAGTTCTTGAAGAGCTGCAGCTCTGAATCATATTTTCCTCCAGCATGGTAGAAGAAGGTGAAATAATAAACACCTGCAACAGGTGCAGTGAAGATACCTGTGAAAACAACAGAGGATTTTTATGGGTTTCTGAAAGGCTTTGAATGTGACATTAAAAATTACAATATGGTTGAGATGTGTAGCCAAAGATGAATACTTTCTGGACATGCACTTGAATTTTTACAGTATATTCAGTAACGGAAATAAATGGATCTACTTCATGCATGGGTGTAGAAAGTGTAGAGAAAATGTTGGTGGGACAATTTTAACGCAGGTTTGGAGTTTCTTCCCTTGAAAAGGTTTTAGTAGAGTAGATGTCATTTCCTGTATTCTGATGCCATTTAACAGGCGGTTTGATTTTATCTGGCTTCAGTAGCATCAGAAATATTATCAGTAGGTCGACATTTTGCCATTTCATCCTGAGGAAGTGCCTCAGAAAACATGTTTGAAGATAATAAAACACTAAACATATGTAAATTGATTCAATAAGTAAATTATCATGGGTGTCGCAACCATTTTACTAGAATGGGAAAAGTCCCACTCACTTCTCAAAATTAGTATGAATGCCCAGATTAATTAAACTACATGTACAAGTTTTTACTGTTACATTGCATCATTGCTGACACTTCATTGTTAATATACAGTATAACATTACTGGTACATTTTTTCTTTTTTTTTTTCATCAGTCTGGCACTGCACGGGTCATCAGTAAACTTTAAACCTTGATAATCTGTCACACTTTGAACAGGTACAGATAGTAATCAGATTACATGTTAATACTGATATACAGCTACAGCATAGTCATCAGGCCAGTTTGTAACAGTTATCAACAATCCAACAGTTACAGGTAATGTAGGCTGCATGTGATGTCCTTACCTGTACAGCTTTTGTAGGCATCACCGATGTTTGTGTACACTTTGTTGTAAACCACAGTAATGTCTTTATCGAATGGTCCATATGCCCCACCTTTCTCTATCAGTGCACTGAATGCCACCTTTTTTTTGCCTGTGTGAAATAACACAGTTCAATCCTGCCATTTGATTAAAGCATTTCTCTCATAGAACATGATGTATTCCATCACAATACAAACATACAGAACAGGATTAGGGCCACTGAGAAAAAAAATTAATTCTTCACAAGTCTGACTTTAATTCTGAACTCAGAATTTTGAAATTAAAGTCAGAATTGTGAAAGAAGTCTTTTTTTTGGTGTTGTTTAAGTGACCCTTGGAGGCTGAGCAGTCGCAAAATTATAAGATTGAGGTTCATCACATGCATATGAACATTTTTCAACCTTACAGTGCCTTGCAAAAGTATTCAACCCCTTTGAACTTTTCCATATTTTGTCATGTTTTAACCACAAATGTAAATGTATTTTATTGGGATTTTATGTGATAAACCAACACAAAGTGGTGCATAATTGTGAAGTGGAAGAAAACTGATACATGGTTTTAAATTTTACAAATAAAAAACTGAAAAGTGTGGTGTGCAAAAGTATTCACCAAGCCCCACTGCCGCATGCATGTGTAAACTTTGCCCGTCGGGTTTCAAGAAGCAACTCCGTACATCAACAACAGCAAACCTGGAATGGCACACTGAACTAAAGCACCTGGCGAGCCTTTCAAGGTGTGTGCGAGTGAATGAAAAATCAAAAGACACGGCAGTGGCGAGCCAAAACAGATCCTCTACCACCCAAATCGCATTAACTGTTGAAACTGCTGTTTCAGTGTCAAAACTGATAAAATAATAGGTGTCTGTGGTTCTATCTGGGCTGTGGCAATAATTTTGAAAAATAATAGCTCGCAGCAACATATTGAAAAAAACAACAACTATGAACTAGTTCATTTTTGGAACTGTGAACTTAGTTCACAATTTTGAATTATGAACAATGAAATGAACTAGTTCCTTGTAAAATGTGTGAACTGAACTTTGAATTAATTCATGTAGAAAGTGAAATTTCCCAACGCTGGAGATATGTTTCAAACTCATCAATGACACAACTGGCACTGGAATCTATTTCGATTACCATTACCGTTATTTTATAAATGATCTATTTGTCAAATCCAGTTTGTACAAATTGATTAACTAAAGAGATAAACCTAAAAGTTGCTCTTGAATACATTCTTCATTAAAGTCTTTAAAGAAAAGTTTACTACCTGTCATCTCCGTTGGTTGATCACTCATGTTGGAATAGCAGGCAGACTGTTTTTCTCTTGTTGTGTTCGTCTCCAGAGTTGTGACTCAGGGGATCTCCGTTGTTGCTTTTATGTTGTTCGATTGATGTTTTGTCACGCCTCTCCCTTATCCAATTAGCAATCTAGCTGATTAAGTTTTAGAAAATGTACAGCCTCCACCAACTTGTTTATACTGGCATTCACAAGTTTACTTAGGTCAGTAACTTTCCGTTATAAAACACTAGACAATAGCATCGAACATCAAAAGCTGCAAATATTGGAATTTCTAAAAGGAAAAGAACACCTGAGCCTTGGTGAAGGATTTCCTGTTATTTAATCTTTTTTAATCGAAAAGAGAGACCTTAAATGAAACAATAACAACAGCACAATCAGCAAACAGAAACCCAACTACACAAAAAACAATTACAAGAATCATACGTTTTTATGATTGTTGTAATAATTGTTGTTGTAATAATTGTAATTGTTAAGATTGCCCTGACAAAATTTGAAGGTGATTAGGTTAAATCAGTTGGAAGAGTTTGCTGAGTAAGGAGTCTGACGGATTTTCCTAAAAAAAGCTGCATAGTAAAATATCTCCTCTTAATGATCACTTATGACCCATACACATAGTATTGATCTGTTAACATCAAACAGACATACAACCCTGATTCCAATTTGATGATTGTGAATGACATTTTCTCTGATCAACCGGAGGATTAATTGTTCTGTTATGGGGTGACAAGATTCTCTTATTTCTTGAGCGAAATAAACAATTTAAAAAAAAAATGTTGGATACTGTTGGATTATCATCTTCAGACAAGTGAAAACATGACTGTTATTCTGAACTGTTTTTGACTGATGGCAGTAACTATGTTGGTTAATAATAATAATAATAGCTTTATTTGTGTAGCACTTTTTAACTCACACAGTTTTAAGTGCTTAAAATAAACAGTACAATGCACAAGTCAAAACCCAGTGTACATTCATCCATACATACCTACAAGCAAATACAGACCGACAAGTCAAGTGAGGCAAAGCTGAGAGAATTTAAGCTGAGAGAATGACACTTCTAGATGCTGGGTATGATTACAGCTATGAATAGATGCCTGTGGCTATACTTGAGAAAATTTCAGCTCAGAGTTTCAGGAGGTGTTCTTTCACAAGGTTTAAGATACAATGTTCAATCAACATCAATGTCTTAGCAAAAGCTGCACACACATACACACACACACACACACACACACACACACACACACACACACACACACACACACACACTCTTGTTTTAATTATAGATTATCTGGTACTTTCAAAGTGCATGTGGTGCACTGCCCTCGCAATTGAATTCCCCTTATTTTGTTCATTAATTAACACTTAGAAAATTGATTTTTGAACATTTTCTTGGGAAAATGTGGGCCTGCAATGCACCACCCAGTTTATCGGTTTACTGAAGTTTGAGCAGGTATTAAGCATTATCTCAAAGTATTTAGTTTGAAATGGGTTAGTTCCTACAGGGAAAGAACTACTTAAGCTCTGAATGGTCAGGGTCAAACTGTTATTTCTCAGTTTTATCCTGATAATGAGTTACATATTATTTGAGTACTCGATTTGATTACTACATAACAGCATAACATCATTAAATCAACCAATACATCCGACCCAAGTCGTGGGAGTCTGACGGATTTTCCTAAAAAATGCTGCATAGTAAAATATCTCCTCTTAATAATCACTTATGACCCATACACATAGTATTGATCTGTTAACATCAAACAGACATACAACCCCGATTCCAATTTGATGATTGTGAATGACATTTTCTCTGATCAACCGGAGGATTAATAGTTCTGTTATGGGTTGGCAAGGTTCTCTTATTTAATGAGTGAAATAAACAATTTAAAAATTCTGTTGGATTATCATCTTCAGACAAGTGAAAACATGACTGTTATTCTGAACTGTTTTTGACTGATAGCAGTAACTATGTTGATTAGTGGTATTGATAATAATAATAATAGCTTTATTTGTGTAGTACTTTTTAACTCACACAGTTTTAAGTGCTTAAAATATAGAGTACAGTGCACAAGTCAAAACCCAATGTACATTCATCCATACACACCTAAAGACAAATTCAGACCGACAAGTCAAGTGAGGCAAAGCTGAGAGAATGTAAGCCGAGAGAATGACACTTCTAGATGCTGGGTATGATTACGGCTATGAATAGATGCCTGTGGCTATACTTGAGAAAATGTCAGCTCAAAGTTTCAGGAGGCATTGTTTCAAAAGTTTTAAGATACAATGTGCAATCAACATCAACGTCCTTACAAAACCTGCACACACATACACACACACACACACACACACACACACACACACACACACACACACACACACTCTTGTTTTAATTATAGATTATGTGGTGCTTTCAAAGTGCATGTGGTGCACTGCCCTCGCAATTAAATACCCCTTATTTTGTTCATTAATTAACACTTAGAAAATTGATTTTTAAACATTTTCTTGGGAAAACGTGGGCCATCAATGTACCACCCCGTTTATTGGTTTACTGAAGTTTGAGCAGGTATTAAGCAATATCTCAAAGTATTTAGTTCGAAATGGGTTAGTTCCTACAGGGAAAAAACTACTGAAGCCCTGAACAGTGAGGGTCAAACTGTTATTTCTCAGTTTTATCCTGATAATGAGTTACATTTTATTTGAGTACTCGATTTGATTACCACATAACAGCATAACATCTTTATATCAACCAATACATCCGACCCAAGTCGTGGGAGTCTGACAGATTTTCCTAAAAAAAGCTGCATAGTAAAATATCTCCTCTTAATAATCACTTATGACCCATACACATAGAATTAATCTGTTAACATCAAACAGACATACAACCCTGATTCCAATTTGATGATTGTGAATGACATTTTCTCTGATCAACCAGAGGATTAATTGTTCTGTTATGGGTTGACAAGATTCTCTTATTTCTTGAGCGAAATAAACAATTTAAAAATACTGTTGGATTATCATCTTCAGACAAGTGAAAACATGACTGTTATTCTGAACTGTTTTTGACTGATAGCAGTAACTATGTTGATTAGTGGTATTGATAATAATAATAATAGCTGTATTTGTGTAGCACTTTTTAACTCACACAGTTTTAAGTGCTTAAAATAAACAATACAATGCACAAGTCAAAACCCAGTGTACATTCATCCATACATACCTACAAGCAAATACAGACCGACAAGTCAAGCGAGGCAAAGCTGAGGGAATTTAAGCTGAGAGAATGGCACTTCTAGATGCTGGGTATGATTACAGCTATGAATAGATGCCTGTGGCTATACTTGAGAAAATTTCAGCTCAGAGTTTCAGGAGGTGTTCTTTCACAAGGTTTAAGATACAATGTTCAATCAACATCAATGTCTTAGCAAAAGCTGCACACACACACACACGCACACACGCACACACGCATGCATGCGCGCACACACAAACACACACACACACACACACACACACACACACACACCTGTGTATAGTACACGTTAGTTAGATTGTGTGTTTTCATCTTTGTGTTAAGTAAAAGACTTTGTTATATTTGCTAAAATTGTCATTATGATCTGACAGTAGAAGTAAATACAGATCAACTGTGAAAAAATCCACTGTATGTGGGTCCACCCAGTGGTCAGAATTTGATTTACAAGAATCCAACACTCCCAGATAAACACAACCAATCAGAGCCAAGGGGAGTGTCTGAGAAGTGTCAATCGTGCTCGTGCATACGCTGCTGGTAGCCCCCCTCCCTTGCGCAGTACATTCTCGGCAGTGCCCCTGGTCAGATAGGTTCAAGCTCAAACTCAAACTGTAAACAATGGCGGAGAAGAGAAGCACCTGAGCAGAAAAAATGCCCCACTGTTGTCCATGTCAAAAAGAAGAAATAAGAAGACTGACGAAGAAAAGCAGTGTAAATAGAAAGAATTGGACCATGCCAGAAAGAAAACTCGGATAAAAATCGTAGCGTCATTTGGAGCTACAGGATTTGTTAGGACTCAAGAGTGACGCAGAATTGGCCGCTTTTCTGCTGGACAAGTCAGGACCCCTGCTTGATATATGTTTTATTCAGTTTTTTAACCACTAGGCTATGTTGGCGGCAGTTACAGTAGTACTCGCAATAGCACATATCACCTTACGATGTTCCACTCAAGCTATGTAGCTTGTTGGTAAATCCAGCTTGTTACCTTGCATGCCAACTCTGGTGTTTAACTTTGTCTTTATGGCTACTGGTTAGTGAAAGTGTCTTTCAAGTGACTGGGCATTTCTAACATTAGTTTGTGTTCAGTATGCTCTTAAGTGGCTTAATTGGTTTAGAGAAATAACGTTGCTCATGCTCCAGAAAGACAGGATGGCAAAAATGTTCCACTGGTTAATGATTAGCCGATAACTCTGTCTACCGCTATGTGAGGAATATTGTTTGTTACTCAGGACATCTACAGTGACTCGGCACTCGTCACTGTAATTGAGTGGTATTGATCAGAAATAAAACAATCAGGGCTTATTTTGTTGTTGTTATTTTGAATGAGCCATCTTGGTTATCTGGCTTCCTCTGTTACTGTGGTTACAAGCGTGCTCATGCACAGCAGGCTCCTCTGTGGGGAGGGGCTTTGAAGGCAGGGCTGCAGTGCAGCAGAGAAGAAGAAGGAGGGACCTGGGAGCTGTGCTCATTCAAATTTTCTGGCTAAGTCTTTTTTCTCAAAACTCCAGATGGCAGCTTTAAGTAAATTATTAATCAGTCCCCAGTTGAAATTTTAGTACCTTTTGATGAGAGCATTTGGTGAATTGGCTATCTTTTCCCTTCTTCAAGGGTGGTGCCCTGAGGTGATCTAATGTAAATCGGATCTCATTATCTATCATAACTAATAATCATCCCTGCTAATCATTGATTATTATTGACAGCCACATTTCACCCAAAACTCCTTATTCATTTTCCTTGAAGCATTAGATATGATGCCCCGTGTGAGACAATGTACTGTTGGCAATCATTCATAATTGTGTAATATTGATTTCAGCATAATTTGGCCACTGCTAAAATTTGAGATTCACATTAGGAACCCTTTATCCAAAAGTGTTTACATTTGACCCAACTAGTCTACTACAAGGAGTAGATGTTGATGTGTACTTACAAACAGTTGCATTGTGGTGAGAATTGATTTATCAATCAAATGTATAACACATTTGATGAACCAAAATCTTTTAGGTTATTAACTGCCACTTTAAGCCATTTGCTATTGCCACTATCAATTCAAGTTGAAAGTGATGTGTAGAAATTGTAAGACGTTCAGTTCAGCATTTGAATATCCAGTATTCGTTGCATTCTAGTCAAGCTGTCAGAATTTAATAATGAAGTTTGATGATGAAGTGCCGTTCTTGTTAATCATAGCATGCCAGCAGCCCTGTGATATACAGACGTTTGTATCTGGCTGTTACTGCCTTGCATTTAAGTCTGAGGAAGAAGTAAAGCCAGAGACAGAGCGACAGCGTGCTGCCAGGCCTGTGAAACAGAAGTTTTGTATTTTCCTACAACGTATTTCAGCCCGAGACAATTCTCTGACTGACTGACTAACTGTAACCCAGTTAGTACATGTTGAAGGTTTGGAAGGCAAAGTTACACTTGTAAAACTGTGTTTATTTTTACTCGCCCATATCCATGTGCCCTCAAGAGCCACAAGATTGTGTTGTAGCCACCCGTGCTCCACAGGAAGCTTCCCCCTATAGTGTAGGATGGCACAAAGTTTGGTTAGGCTAGTGTACTTCCTAAGCTACACTACAGAGTGTCTGCTAAAGTCACACCATAGCCAACAAAACTTATTGGTGTTTGGACAACTTCTATAACAATGGATCACCCCTCTGTTTAGAGCGATTTATTTCTTCCCTGGAACAGAGTGTAAAACCTGGCTGCTCTGAAGTCATTAGCAGGTTAAATCTCAGTGAGTGCAATGAAAAGATAGGGTCCCTATTTAAAGACAGATGCGCAGAGCGTATCTACAGGCTAGTTGTTAAGATGTTTGCTTCTGATCTTCCACAAGCAAACCAGCCTTGTTGCTCAGAACAAAACAGCCCAAGAACAGGAGGTAGATTTCCTTAGAGTGCAAAATTCCAGTCTCTTCCATCCTCTCTGCACCTCAATGTGAGTGATAACAGCTGTCCTGCCCTGGACTCTCAGCTACTAGCACCTAATGTCAATGACCATAGGAACGCAAGCTTAGAGTGCCCCTGCCTTGTTGAGCTGGAGATTACAGCTAGGGACATTGACCATTTTGAGCAAGACAACTGTGATCACCATGTTGAAGATTACCTTTGTTTACTTGACCATAGTCTAATTCGCTTGCCCCATGCAACCAAGAGGGAGAAAGTTTAACTTATGTGGAAGACGAGCTCAAAAGCTGTACACAATTTCATACAATCACATGAAGTGAACGTTGTGGTGTTAACTCAACAATGATGGGACGCTGGAATCATGAATAAGTGCCGGTTACTTCAATAACTTTTACTGTAACATTGTTCTCAGTAGCAGCGTCGTATCGTACATAGTCGCCATCTTGTTGCACTCTGACCTCTCTATGTGCAACGTGTTAACTATGATCTGTCTTGTTGTATGTACAACAGCGCCCCCTTGTGGTATAAGGAGCTATCGTATATCTGTTGTATATAATAACAGAACACAACAAACATGTTTAGTGTTACTGTGAAAGCTGAGAGAATGCGGTCTGTGTGAGAATGTTGTGGAAAATTGAAGGTATTTTAATAAATTTAGGTTTCTGTCACAACTTTCATATGAATATGATTCTATATGCAACTACAACCATTGTTAATCATTTGTCCTGATTCCCAGCAGCCACTGCTGCAATGTTATTTCATAAATTAATTATGACCAAACTACTATTACCTTGACAACTCCTCCATCATCATGGCTAGCATAATAGCTATTAAAACTTACACCTGGACAGTCATCGTGGATCATCAAAAGACCTTTTACATGTAATTCTTTAACAATACGACACTTTATTAACTTTTATTAATTAATTAATCAATTCAAATTCTGAGATGGTCTCGATCCATGATAACAAGCCTGCATTTAACCGACTGCACTGTTTAATTACGTCAAAATGCGCATGAATTAATATCTCGCACATGTGAGATACTAAGTCGCACATGCCTGTCAGACCTGTGCCAGTCTGCTCAAACAGCATCAACTCAAAAATCTCCTGCCTCAAAATGTCACCTTCCCAACAGACCAAAGGGGGTTGACACAAGGAGGCATAGGGGTACTGAGCGTAACGATCATGTCCACCAATGGCTTTGAGATAGGCATGCAGACAATAGGAGCTGTAGAAGGCCACATGCAGAAATCTTGGCCCAAAATTATGACCAGGCAGCATACTGTTCAGATGATGACCACAGTCATTATTCCTTAGATGCTGACAGTACCTCAGAATTCCTTTCTGCATTCAGCTACTCAGAACGTTACAGCCCTGAGCCACAGTTCAAGCAAAACTTAAAGTCCGTGTAAAGCAGAAATAATTTTTTGTTATGAGTTTGTCACACCACAGAAACATGTGTCATTGACCACTGAGCCAAATTTGAAGGATTACAAAAGTATATAAATCGTAAGAGATGCTATCCGAGACTCGAGAGCGAGCAGAAAACCACCGATGCTAATGTGCACTGAACGTATTCATACCGCTTCCGCAGCAGGGTGGGGTTTATGCTAATGATGGCCATGTTACGTAACGCGGCCCTGATTTCTGACCTGCCCATTAAATCCTGAACACAGAAATTTTGAAACACAGTTTGTGAGCCGAGCTCCTCAATTAAATTCTAAATGGTTGAATGGCTTTTTACATGTTTTAAAGAAATACATTTATGACCTATTTAATTTGTTCAGAAGAAAATAGCTGAATTTGCTTTACACGGACTTTAAACTCCAAGAGTCGCAGAGTTAGCTTCTGGGAACTAACAACTTGATCCATCCCTGTACTGACCTTTAGCAATAAGTAACTTTCTTACGTTTACATTTACATTTACACTTACACTTACATTTACATTTAGGGCATTTAGCAGATGCTTTTGTCCAAAGCGACTTACAATAAGTACATTTGTCACAAGAAAGAAACCACAATATATCACCATTGATAAAATAAGAATGAAACAAAAATAGAAACAATTTTCAACTAACAGCAGCAAACTCAACCATTCTGGATTTGCTATTGAAACTAAATTCTGATTGGACTCAGAGACCACTCACCAACTTTGTAAATACACTTCGACCAGCTCCTTCGTTGTATTTCCCCCTTTTTTTTGTGAATTAACCGTTGTAAACATTAGCTTAGGACACTGTATGTTTTCATCTTTGTGTTAAATAAAAGACTTTTGAACCTTCATGCTGTCTATTTAATACTGTACAAGAGTGAATGTTGCCAACCTCTACTCTGTCAAGTACTCCATCTCTTCAACCATTACCAGCCGTTATGGTAATTTTAGTTGTAGTTATTAAGTAAATTATTAATCAGAGTCACCGGCCGACAGTTTAATACCTTCTATATCATGAAGAATGTGTTGAACTGAACCTGATCCATCTCTAGCACTCAGTTAAGGTATGTTATGCTGAAAGATCCCACTAGATGTCAGTGTGTCATTAATTAATATGCTGTTTCAGTTGGCCTCTTTACAGAAAGTCACTCCAGACATGCGGACTCTGTCTGGTGAATCTTTTAGAAAGTAAGTATATTTTTTCAACATGTTAAGGTTTCAGAAGTCTCTCTGAACCAAAATGCAACTATGTTACTTACAACTAAAGTAAGTCTAAAGAGAGTCAAATAATTAATACCAATGTATAAAAAATTGATCTAATAAATCTTACATTTGTTGAATTTAATGCAAATATATCTTAAATACCCATAAGAATATTTCATATGCTCTGTCAGGGTTTCCTTCTTTATATAATATTTTGTGGTTTAGTAATTCATTTTTTAAAGCACTCATTGACTCACCAATCCTTGCTCTGCTATGATTGGACTTTGTGGTGGCCAGTTTGTGGTCTGTTTCTGGGCTTTATGTTTCAGAGGTGCTTGGTGAGGCTGGGCGTGGTTTTGCTGCTGGTCGAGTATCATCAGCACCTGCTCTGATACCCAGATCTTCTCTCTGCAGGGTGCCAGATTATTGTCGCCAGCTCTAGTGGTATGTCATCGCTCTCAGTGTCTCTAGTGTGTATGTATTCAGAAAGCTTTCTTTTGTTCACTCACCAGCACTTTAACCCTGTCTTCCTCCTCTTCCAGTGTGACTTGACCATACCTGTGAACCAACTCCTCAAGCACCCGATGCCCAGCCCCCCGTACCTCTGCCACCCCTCACAAGTTCTACTGCCTGAGCCAGCCTCCTTTGTAAAAACTTGAGTCTCCACTTGCACTTCCCTGGGAACCACCGGCCTGTGCTCGAGCTCACCGTCTCATAAATTGGATAAAGGCTTAAGCAGCATTGTATTGAAAGTCTTCAGTTGATTTGTGGTTACTATGTGGATTAAGCAGATCTATATTAAAATCCCCACATGCCACAATTTGACCTTTTGATTAGATACTGTAAACATTTCCTCCATCCATTCCTTGAAAATTACAATATTAGAACCCGGTCCTCTATAAATACAGCTAATAATTACATTCTTCTTTTTTCCATGTATATTTCTAGTGATCAATATTCTAATACATTTCCGTATTGCACTTGTCTCTCTTCAACCTTGAAGTTAAAGTTTTTTTTCCACATACAAAGCCACACCTCCCCCAGTCTTGTTCTCCCTATGTGATTAATTTCATAACCATCTAATTGTAGTAATTCTAGTTGTAGATTAATGATTTTTTTCAGAATGTGTCATGTTTGTATATTGTGTATTTAATCACTTGTGTTTCCAGTCACCTTACAGTCCACTTTGACAGGCTGCCACTTGCCGTCCACAGAGTCAGAAACTATTTCACTGTTTTGTTTTACGTGACCTTTAAGATTATTCGAGGTTTAAATAAAGGTTGAATGAATGAATGTATTTATTTATTAAGCAATTGTTTATTGTACAGGCTTAACTGATGATTATAACACTTTGTAAATGTTTAATAAATTCTGAAGTTCATCTATAAATATTTTACTCTTATTATACTCTTGATAATTATTGCTATTATGACACATTTAACAATGACACATACATGTAAGCTGAAAAATTAGTAAGATTTTTAACGTCTAAAAACATGAACCACCATTTGTTCAGATGCTCAGTAGATCTTTATTGTTGCATTAGGAGCCATCATCAGCAGGACACAGACATGACTGAGGAGAGGCAGTCTCTGCTCAGTTCTTAGCACTTTGAGATAACACACATTAACTGTAGACAACAACAGGATGTACATGATTTCACTCAAGGTGTTATTCAACCTTTCATTACCTGGTCGTGATATTTTCGAGGTTGAAGACACATTGTTCTTCTTCCTTCGTACATCACAACATCTCAAACATCCTCCACCTGCTCCTTAAACTCCTCCACACATATATCCTCTTGTTGTACAGACACACAGGAAGAGGTCTAAACCCCCTCCAGGCTGAACTCCTTTATAATGAGTTTACTTGTATTAAGTTTCCCAACAACCTAAACATTGTAATATCATGGTGGATATATAAGACAGCAAGCAAAAGCAGAATCAGAAAAAACTCAGGAAGTTCCCTCACACCTGAGATCAGTGGTTAGATATTAATATTGTGTTTTATCTGGTATCTGGTAGTGTCAATAATGAAGGTCTTGATCCTCTGTGGATCATCAGATTGTGATATTTATTGTCACTTTCATGACATGAAGCAGTAAATGGAACAGTTCAGTGGAATAATAACATATATTATGTTTGATTACAGTAATATGACAGCAACAGCCAACTGTTTTAATCTAAATGTACATTTGAATGATATTTGAGTCGATGCATCATTGATCTCAGGTTGTTGAAAACATCATTCTGAATTAATCAATTCTCTTTGATTCTAACTGAGCAGGAAACCACTGAAGGAGGTGCTGATTGAAGTTGCCCAAACATGGTGATTCTCGGGCATGCTCACATAAACCTGCTCTCCTTGCTGCAGCTGCAGGACAACTGCATTTCCTCCATTATGCGCTGTGCCAGAGCCTGATTGGTGATCAGATGTCTTGACTATCATCTCGCAGTTCCTGAAGAGCGTCAGCCTTGCTTTATGATTTCCTCCAGCATGATAGAAGAAGCTGAAATGATAAACACCTGCAACAGGTGCAGTGAAGATACCTGTGAAAACAACAGAGTATTTTTATGGGTTTCATAAAGGTTTTGAATGTGACAGTAACAATTACAATTAACAATTAACATGGTAGAGGTGTGTAGCCAAAAATGAATACTTTCTGGACATGCATCTAAATTTTTGCTGTAATACTCAGTAACGGAAACAAATGCATCCACTTCATGCATGGGTGTAGAAAGTATTAAAAATGTTTGTGGGACAATTTTAACACGTTTTGGAGTTTCTCCCCTCAAAGATGTTGGTGGAGTAGATGTCATTTCCTGCATTCTGATGCCATTTAACAGGTGGTTTGATTTTATCTGGTTATAGTAGCATCAGAAAAATAATCAGTAGGCTGACATTTTCCCATTTCATCCAGAGGAAGTTAGACTTAGACTTTCTTTTATTGTCATTCGAATTTCACTTTACAGTTCAATAGAACAAAATTTTGTTTGAGTGGCTCAGAATAGTGCAGGATAAAAACAGCAATATGCATTTACATGAACACTAAATAATTAAAAAATGACTAATTATTAAAATTGAAGAATGGCCATTTAAGCAGGGATTTCAATTTTCAGTAGATAAAACAAAGACAATGTTCTTTACAAGGAACAGAATTGTCAATTGGATTGGAGGGAGTGAAACATTTAAAAGGTTTAGGTTTGTGGTTTGATGAAAGAATGACATGGAAGTGTGAGAAAAGTTTGAAATGTAATGAGATTTCTAGTAGGAAATGAATGGGGAGCGGAGAGAACATCACTGAAAACCATTTATATAGAATTAATCAGATCAGTATTAGATTATGGTTGTGTTTGGATCTGCAGCAAACACATCTCTGAAAAGGTTAGACAATATTTAATATCAGGCTTTGAGACTATGCTCAGGTGCTATTAGAACAACCCCAATATCAGCATTACAGGTGGAAATGGGAGAAATGCCAGAAAGCAAAAAAAAAATAGGAGTAAATGAAATAAATCTTGTCCATCAGTACCACTCTCAGTAATACATCCATGGATACTTCCTGATGCTATTAGATCTCACATTGCTTAAAAAAAGAACAAAGATGAGGAATTTATTTAACACCCAAAAATAATGAAGACATCTATAGAAAATAATCTATCTAATCTGTAGTTGTGTTCAAATTTATACAGATGCTTCAAAGAACTCAGCTAACAAAATTGGTATTTCATTTATAGCTCCAGATTTTAGCATTAAAATTTGCAAATGAACCAGTAATGGATTGTCAGTGTATACTGGAGAGATGATGGCAAATTTATTACAATGGGTAATATTGACATCACAATTGCCTTTAGTAAAACGGGAATGAAAACTATGGAAGCGAATCTGTTCCATAATTCAAATTAAAATGCATGAACGGAAATGCTTTTTCATTTTCAGAATATAGCTGCATTATGTGACTCAAAAATAAAATGAGTAATAAATTATCTAAATTGTTTTTTCATTTTCTTCTTCAAGACTGTTCATTTATGGAAGCGAATCTGTTCCATAATTCAAATTAAAATGTATTAACAGAAATGCTTTTTCATTTTCAGAATATAGCTGCATTATGTGACTCAAAAATAAAATGAGTAATAAATTATCTAAATTGCTTTTTCATTTTCTTCTTCAAGACTGCTCATTTTGTTACACAATTAAAATGATGCAGAAAATTACATTTAAGATTTAATTTTCAAAATATGCCCCAGCAAATAGTTACCAAAATTCAATTTGAAATTTCAAATTTGAAAATTAAAATGCATTAGCAGAAATGCTTTTTCATTTTAAGGTCAGAGCTGCATTATGTGACTCAAAAATAAAATGAGTAATAAATCATCCAGATTGCATTTTCATTTTCTTCTTCAAGACTGCTCACTTTGTAACTAAATTAAAATGATAAAGAAAATTACATTTGAGATTTAATTTTCAAAAGATGCCCCAGCAAATAGTTGCCAAAATTCAATTTGAAATGTCAAACTTGAAAATTAAATGCATTAGCAGAAATGCTTTTTCATTTTAAGGTCATCACTGCATTATGTGACTCATAAATAAAATGAGTAATAAATCATCCAAATTGCATTTTCCTTTTCCTCTTCAAGACTGCTCATTTTGTGCCAGGGCTGAATAGTAAACTGCTTTTTCGTTTTAAAGCCCGCCCCCTGCAAAAAGTGTTCCAAAATTCAATTTGGATTCGCAATCCCAAGCGGCGCAGGACAGTGACGTCAGCGGCCTCTGTTCTTCTTCAGCCCCAGTCTGACCGACCGTGCTACGCATCTAACACGTTAGGGGGTGGCAGTGTGCATGTTCGACGCTGGAGCAAGAAGAGAGACAGTGTGAAGGCTGTGTTGTTGTTAGCATAGACTGTGGTACATGTTGTCAGAAACAGCGGGGAAATCACCACCATGTCCAGTTCTGTACTGCGGTCAGGACAGCCATGGTTCGCGTTTGCTTGGTCAAATCAGCCACACATTTTTTTTCCAGTGCGCAAATGCTCTAACATTTACGGTGATCGTAACGAAGCCGCTCTGAAGAGCTGCTGGTAGTGAGTGATGGGTCCGCTGCAGTCTCACAGTCAGAACCGTGAAACACACACGGCACTGTACAGTCAGTACTCCCGGTAATAAACTGAAGGTATCAGCTGGACTGTACGTCGACGTCGCCCCCATATTGGATGTGGCAGCTCAGCCCCGTGAACTGACAAGCCGATGGAGTGAACTTTATCAAGCTAGCATAGTGCTATAATGTCTGTCATTTACACATTCACACACGTACGGATACATTCAGGAAACGTCTGTAACGTTCTCTGATTATTATAAACGTTAACTACTCCTCATATTTTCAGTATACAGGTTGGCACAAAATCACAGGATGTGTTTTATAATGTTTTTATGAGTGTTTACAGCTGCTTATGTATTAACGTTGTTATTGTGATGATACATGACAGTTCTGTGTCTATAATAACCTCCTGACATGTAAACGTGACGTCTGTGGGAATAAAAAGCACCAACGTCGTTTTTATAAATACAGTGATTTTTGATAATCTTACTAATAATAACAATCATGGAGACTCAAACTCTGCATGTTTCTTTTCTTTTAGCAGTGAAGAGATGTACTCCATGACAGAACATTATAACAAATGATAATGTATACAAATAACATTTAATGGTTAAAACAAAAAAGGTCAAGAGTAAAGTTGCAGAAGGCTACTATTATAAATATGCACTATATATAGTTTCTATTATTATCAATAAAGTATTTCTGATTTCTTATCATCCTATATCATTAAGTCAGTTGTTCATATTTAAAGTTGAATTAAATGGTTGACAGTATGGTGGACAGACGTCACATTTACATGTCAGGATCCGGTTATTATAGCCACAGATTAAATATTTAACTGTCATGTATCATCACAGTAACAACGTTAATACATTAGCAGCTGTAAACACTCATAAAAACATTATAAAACACATCCTGTGATTTTGTGCCGACCTGTATACTGAACATAAGAGGAGTAGTTAACGTTTATAATAATCAGAGAACGTTACACACGTTGTTTTTGTTTCCTCTCTGTTTCCTGAATGTATCCGTACGTGTGTGAATGTGTAAATGACAGACATTATAGCACTTTGTTAGCTTGATAAAGTTCACTCCATCGGCTTGTGTCAGTTCACGGGGCTGAGCTGCCACATCCAATATGGTGGCGACGTCGACGTACAGTCCGGCTGATAGCTGATCAGTTTATTACCGGGAGTACTGACTGTACAGTACCGCGTGTGTTTCATGGTTCTGACTGTGAGACTACAGCTGACCCACACTCACTACCAGCAGCTCTTCAGAGTGGCTTCGTTCAGGCTTCTTTACAATCGCCGTATATGTTAGAGCATTTGCGCAATGGGAAAAAAATGTGCGGCTGATTTGACCAAGCAAACGCGAACCATGGCTGTCCTGACCGCAGTACAGAACTGGACATGGTGTTGATTTCCCCGCTGTTTCTGACAACATGTACCACAGTCTATACTAACAACAACACAGCCTTCACACTGTCTCTCTTCTTGCTCCAGCGTCGAACATGCACACTGCCGCCCCCTAACGTGTTAGATGCGTAGCACGGTCGGTCAGACTGGGGCTGAAGAAGAACAGAGGCCGCTGACGTCACTGTCCTGCGCCGCTTGGGATTGCGAATCCAAATTAAATTTTGGAACACTTTTTGCGGGGGGCGGGCTTTATAACGAAAAGCAGTTTACTTTTCAGCCCTGGCACAAAATGAGCAGTCTTGAAGAGGAAAAGGAAAATGCAATCTGGATGATTTATTGCTCATTTTATTTATGAGTCACATAATGCAGCGATGACCTTAAAATGAAAAAGCATTTCTGCTAATGCATTTTAATTTTCAAATTTGACATTTTAAATTGAATTTTGGCAACTATTTGCAGGGGCATCTTTTGAAAATTAAATCTCAAATGTAATTTTCTTTATCATTTTAATTTAGTTACAAAGTGAGCAGTCTTGAAGAAGAATATGAAAATGCAATCTGGATGATTTATTACTCATTTTATTTTTGAGTCACATAATGCAGCTCTGACCTTAAAATGAAAAAGCATTTCTGCAAATGCATTTTAATTTTCAAATTTGACATTTCAAATTGAATTTTGGCAACTATTTGCTGGGGCATATTTTGAAAATTAAATCTTAAATGTAATTTTCTGTATCATTTTAATTGTGTAACAAAATGAGCAGTCTTGAAGAAGAAAATGAAAAAGCAATTTAGATAATTCATTACTCATTTTATTTTTGAGGCACATAATGCAGCTATATTCTGAAAATGAAAAAGCATTTCTGTTAATGCATTTTAATTTGAATTATGGAACAGATTCGCTTCCATAGAAAACTACAATCAAGTATAAATTGAAAGAAAGGTGGCAGAAGCAGTGGGAAGAAGAGAGAAGAAGAAGGGGGTTTTACAGAACTCAAAGAAAAGTCGTCATGATGAGAAGCACGGGGAGAACCCGGAGAGAGGAAATATCCAGGTTAACTTTGGTCATACAAGATTAAACAGTATTAAAATAGGAAAAAAACAATTCAGGAAGATGTGAGTTTTGTAATCAAGAAGAAACTTTAGAGCATGTTATGCTTTACTGTCCAAAATATGATACTGAGAGTAGGGAACTGATATTGAATCTTAAAGAAATTAAGTTGAAATATGATTTACAGGTTCTTTTACAAAGAAGTTATGGGGAGAAGTGTTATCCTTTTTTGTGTCAGTATCTTAGTAAAACAAACTTGATAGAAAGAATACAATTTTGTTTATAATTATTATTATTATTATTATTGTTATTATTATTATTTTATTATTTTTATTTTTATTTATTTATGTATTTATTTATTTTTTATTTTTTTTATTTTTATGTATTAATAGAAATCATGAATGCAAGAATGTAAGTCTCGATGCACACTCCATACCAGTAGGTGGCGGTAATGCACCAAAATTTTGTTTTTCAACCTCCATAAAACATCAAGAAGAAGAAGAATCATGACGTCACTGTCACGCCTCTTTAGGAGTCGCAGCGCAGCTTTCTGTGTGAATTACCCAAGTACGCAGCGGTTCATCTTTAAAGTGGAGATGCTTCGCTCTGAATGAATGACCAACGGTGGAGAATTGACGAACCACCGCTGCGGCGTTAGAGCAGCTTCTCTGTGTGAAAGGGTCCAGTGAGTGAATTATGACACAGCAGTCTCTCACCTCCCGTATTGATGTAAAGTCCAGCTTCAGGTAGTCCAGTTTGTTCTCCAAGGACCGGACGTTGGAAAGTAGGATGGAGGGAAGCGGCGTTCTCCACGGATTTGCCTTTATTAGCTTCTGTGTTCGGCTCAATCTAAAACTGCCTGACGGTCGTATGTTGTTTTGGAGTTATTATGCTGCAGGTTCACAGTGAAATTACTCAACAGGCTTGTTTGTTTACTATTAAATCTCCGTTGCTATCGCGAGCCGCAGCAGCCATAGACGAGCAGGGCGCTGCCCCAGTGAACATATTTGAAGATAACACTAAACACATTTACATTGATTGAATGACTGATTTATAATGGATGTTGCAGCCATTTTACTAGAATGGGAAAAGTCACACCTACTTCTCAAAATTAGTATGAATGCCCAGATGATGATAATGATGATGATAATGATGATGATGATCATTATTATTATTATTATTATTATTATTATTATTATTATTATTATTGCTATTAATAACAGCACATAACAACAACAACAACAACAGTACAACAAAAGCAGGGGACAAATTAGTGCAAATGAAAATCAATAAGTAAGAAGATGCAATTACATGGTGCCAGGAGCTCGGCACTACATGTCAAGTTTTTACTGCTACGTTGCACCAAGACACTTCATTGTTAATATACAATATAATATTACTAGTTACTGTTTTTTTTTTTATCAGTCTGGCACTGCACGGGTCATCAGTAAACTTAAACCTTGATAATCTGTTACACTTTGAACAGGTACAGATAGTAATCAGATTACATATTAATGCTGATATACAGCTACAGCATAGTCATCAGGCCAGTTTGTAACAGTTATCAACAATCCAACAGTTACAGGTGATGTAGGCTGCATGTGATGTCCTTACCTGTACAGCTGTTGTAGGCATCACCGATGTTTGTGAGCACTTTGTTGTAAACCAGAGTTACGTCTGTGTTGAATGGTCCATATGCCCCACCTTTCTCTATCAGTGCACTGAATGCCACTTTCGTTTTGCCTGTGTGAAACAAAATAGTTTCATCCTGTTGTTTTATTGAAGCATTTCTCTTGTAGAACATGTTGAATTCCATCACAATACAAACATACGGAAGAGGATGAGGGCCACTGAAAAAAAAATTTAGTTCCGACTTTTTTTTTCACAAGTCTGACTTTAATTCTGACTTTGAACTCAGAATTCTGATCATGCCTTAAAGAGCATCTTGTGGGTTGAAGTTTAGTACAGACTGAACTGTAATTCTAACACACTTTTGAACATTGTGGAGTGAAACAACACAGTGTTAGGAATCAATTGGCCATCAAATCTCCTCATTTCTGATCATTACTGGCCCCTTGGAGGCAGAGCAGCCGCAAAATTATAAGACTGAAGTTCATCACATGCATATGAACATGTTTCAACTTTATCAGTGTCAAAACCAGCACTGGAATTCATATTGATATTGATTACCATTAATTCATTACTTAATATCACTTTTTTGTTTTTCTTTTTAAATCCACAACATATTCCTTCACAAGCACAGAAAAGTGGCTTTATAAAAAAATAAAATTAATTCAAATGTTGAAGAAGAAACTCTCATTCTACCTGTCTCAGTCATGGTGGATTTGCAGAGTAGATATTTTCTTGGCTCTTCTTTGCCTCATCTCCAAAGCTGTGATGAACAGGATCGCTGCTGCTGCTTTTGTTCAATCGTTGTTAAGTTGTCACATGTCTCCATGAACCAATCACAGAGAACTTTTTGTGGTGGGATCACATCATCCTGGCTATAAAGATGACTATAGGGGATTTCCCAGGAGAACAGGAGTCTGCGCCAATCTGTGTATTAACTTTCATCAAGTATTTCTTATGAAACACTCTGACCACATGACCAAAGAACAGACAGAACAAAAGCGAAAATAAACATATTGATTTCGTTTTTTCGATAGAGATAATAAAAAGACGAAAGCTAAAGGATGAGTGATATCAAATGAGTTTCTGAGAAAGTGATTATTCAGTGATACTGCCAAATTACCTGATATTATTCGTGACATTTTGTGCACAAAATTGGCAGATGAACCTGAGGGGGCTGAAGCTCATGTAGTGTCCAAAATTAAGGACACTAAGGACATTAGGACATTAAGTGTTGATCATCTGAGGACCATCAGACTTTTATGTGTATTGTCACTTTCCTGACATTAAAGTGCCTCGTCTCAGTGTCTCTGTCCACGGAGTGAAGGCACTGAGAAGAGGTATTAATCTATTCCCATCAAACACACATACAACCTTGATTCAAAATTTGGTGATTGTGAATGATTGTTTTCTGATGAACTGAAGAAGGATTAAGTGTTCTTTTATGTGTTGACAAGATTCTACTACTTTTTGGAGAGGCACCCATCTGCAGTCAAGATGGCCGACAAGTTTATGTATATGTGTGTATATGTGTGTGTATATATATATATATATATATATATATATATATATATATATATATATATTGTGTGTGTATGTATATGTATGTTTGTATGTATGTATATATATATATATATATATATATATATATATATATATACATACATATATATATATATATATATATATATATATATATATATATATATATATGTATATATATATGTATGTATATATATTAGGGCTGTCAGGCGATTAAAAAAAATAATCTAATTAATTACAGGATTTGTAGTTAATTAATCTAATTAATCGCATTTTAATCTCATATCTGCTAAAGGTTAGGGTTAGGGTTAGGGTTTGACCAGCGACACAGGAAGTGACGAACACGTCCGGACAAGTTCCTCGGTGCTAGTGCTGCCGTGACGTGCCACTGTCATTTAATGGGCCTAATTTAAAAAGTTTGCGCATTGAATTGCCACTCAGAACCTCAGAATTAATTGCGTTAATTTTTATAATGCGTTAATTTGCAGCGTAATTAATTAATCTAATTAACCGGTTAAACTGACAGCCCTAATGTGTATATATATATATATATATATATATATATATATATATATATATATATATATATATACATATATATATATATATATATATACATATATGTATATATTAGGGCTGTCAAATGATTAATTTTATTAATCGCGATTAATCGCATTTTGTCCATAGTTAACTCACGATTAATCGCAAATTAATCGCAATTTTTTTGACACATTTTTTTCTGTTCTAAATATATCTTAATGTATTTTTTCATGCTCTTAATACTTTAAAGAAACTTCTCTCCTCCCAGAAGTTCACTTATGTACCTGTCACATAAGTGAAAAAGTACTTCAGTTATTGAATATTTCTCCCAATAGAAATTCCCCCAAATTATGCCAAAGCACATTTTTTCCAAACAAAAAATTGTATAATGACCAGCAGGAGACCACTGATGTGTGGAGTGATTTTGGTGACACTACACTGAATAATAGTGAAGTTATTGAATATTATTTGTTGTATCTCTTTTCGGTGTTGCACTTTGTGGACGGTCCCTGCGCCCTCGTCTCACAGCCGGCTGACCATAGAGACCAGAGTTAATGTCCAGACGCTCGTTTTGACGAAAATACGGTGTAGCTCGTTGTCTTCCTTATTACGGTAGTACAGAGTCGTTGTTTGTGTTTTAACAATTTTTCGCTTATGAGTTATTGATCCGGGAAGTTCGAATCAGTGAATATATTTTCAACTTTACCGAACTAAATCATGCCACATAAGTCAGTTACGCATCATATCAAAACTGGCTGAGCTCGCTTGCGTACCTATACTGTAAGTGTTGCTATTCAGTTTTGAGATGCTGCCGCTGTTTCACGGGAGATCATCGTGATGATGAGACTCCACCTGCACGAACCGCCGACTCACAGAAGTTACTGTGAGTGACTACTGTGCACTCGAGTGGCTGTAATTCAAGGCAAGAACACTGCGCTGACCGGGCCAGGAGCATAAAGGCCACCGTGTTCTTCCCGAACCGCCAACCCTGCTTCTTCTTCTTCTGAGTCCCTTTCTTATTCTTCTGCCACCGTCTGGATCAAGACTACAGGTGCCACTGACGGCCGTAAATCATACAATGCCGTTTCTTTTTTTTTTTTTTATACCGAGCGTTAATCGCGCGTTAAAAAAAATAACGGCGTTAAGAGGATGTTGCGTTAACGAGTTATTAACGCGTTAACTTTGACAGCCCTAATATATATGTATATATATATATATATATATATATATATATATATATATATATGTATGTATATATATATATATATATATATATATATGTATATATATATATTTATATACAACCAAAAGTGAACCAAAAGTGAAAGTATCATCCAGTGTAACTTGCTGAATCATGCTGCAAATGCAGTGCATTTCAAGGGTATGTTTATCAATATAACCAAAAGTGAAAGTATCATCCAGAGGAACTTGCTGAATCATGCCGCAAATGCAGTGCATTTCAAGGGTATGTTTATCAAGTATCTTTTTGAGATCATGTGCCTTTACAGGTAATTTTGAACGATGCTTGTGTTTTTGCGTCATATTGTTACCAGTGTTATATTGGGTTGCACTCCTTCGAGGTTTGTGGATAAGTTTTAGCACAGAAAGGAAGTTACTTTCAAGAGATCCCTACTTGTAGCAGTCAGTGGAGTTGTTTCACTTTTTGAAGTACACATTACTGTTTAAAGTAAGGAAAAATACATTTGTATGTACTGTATAGGATGTTAAGTCAATATTTGTCTCTCAGGTACTGTATGATTTTTAAGACAAATTACTCTCCCTTTTTAGAAAAAGTCATCTTCAGATGCAATCTGCCCTGCAGAGATGGAGGCCATTTTCACTGTCCATTTTGTGGAACTACAATAATCTGGAAAGACACCATTATGCCCCATCTTATACAGTGCAAAAATAAATGTGATATGGCCCAACTCACCCCGGCTCCACCTTCTCAACCGCCCTCACCAGAGACCCATGCTTCTGTTTTATCATCAATGAGTGTGGAACATTCATACACACTCCCATCTTCTGTGTCAGTCGTCATAATTGACCATTCTTACACACAAACAGCATCCCCGAAGACCCCAGATCTATCTCAGTCAACCCCAGCTCCAACCTCAAAGGATCCCATTGCTCCAAAGGAAGAAGTAACTGGGGATGTGCCAGCAACCTATGTGAGGTTCCTGCACTGCCCAGTGCAGTTATTTCAGCTTTGAGTGTTTAGTGTGTGAATGTATTTCCCTTGTTTTATTTCTTTGTATGTTTGTTTTTCTACTTTGGAATATTTGGCGATGGAACACAATAAAACGTAAGTCACAAAAAAGTCCAAGTCAAGTTATTAATGTTGCCAGCATCAAAGTGTAATGTTGTGTTTAACTGTATTCCAGAAATAAATTAGAATTAATAGAATACTGACAATCTGACAATAGGAAAGTCTAATTATTACAGACATTTAATAATTACACGTGAAAATGAACACATCTCCAGACCCAAGAACTCCCTGTTCTGTTGCAGTCACACTTGTATGGGGCCACTGTGTTGCTCATGATGCCCCTCTCATCCCTGAAGATCCCTGGTGGGTGAGGAAACGACCAGCAGGACTGATGTCTTTTAGCTAAGCTTCTCTACTATGCTTTTGAGCAAACAATGTGTGGATAGTCTTTACTGTGTTTCATGAAGGCATCCTCTGGTGGACAGGCTCGGCCATATACAGGAAACACAGGGAGAGCATGCCAGCTGCCTGCAAACAAGATCCTGTATAATAACTGGGCAATACAGTCGTTACACTGTATTACCACCAATGATTTACAGTGCTGGCCTTACGATTTTTCAGTTGTAGCGTGAATGATATGTGTAAGCAGCCCCCCACATACACACACACACACAAACATTGTATTCACGTTTAATAACTGTAATATTAATATTTACACTCAAAAATAATTGTAAATCGATGAAACATTAACATAAATTAATATTTACCATATACTAATGTGAGAGTAAGTATGACATTTGTTGTGACCGTTTTATTAATTCTCTATTTAATTTGAAAATTCAGTTTATTTAATCTTAGTTATTCTTCAGTCCGATTGTGTGTGTGTGATTGAATTCCCCTACCAACACCACCACACAAACATAATATTCACATTTGTACTCATAGCATTGATATTGAAGCTAAATCCATGAAATGTTAACATTATAACTTAGTGATTATTATAGGCTTCTAACTAGCTTCAGAGTAAAGTCGTGGCGAGATTAACTAGTCAATTATATCGTTATGATAAACATTTGACTGCACAAAATATAGAATTATGTTATGTGTAAACCATACAGTCTATGGTGTAAATTTACGTGTTTTTTAGGCTTTTATTTTGGTTTTAGCTCAGCGATTAACTTCCACTTGAGACTTCCGGCATGGATTGGGTATGGACGGCGCCTTGTCGGCCATCTTGACTGCAGATGGGTACTCGTGTGGATTTTTGAGACAAATAAACTATTTAAAAACACTGTTGAAATAACTTGAAAATGCATCCTTACACAGCTGAAAACACGACTGTTATTCTGAGCTGTTTTTGACTGATGGCAGTTGATTAATGTTATTGACGGCCTTCGCAGGTCTCTCCGAAGGACAAGCCTTGGATGACCGCAAAGGCCTGGTCCTGCGAAGGATGCAGACCCTGAATTGAGACACAGCAAGGGTCTGCATCCTTTGAAGGACCTGGCCTTTGAGGTCTTCGAAGGCGAGTCCTTCGGAGAGACCTTGTTAACCGCGTCAACTGGTCTAGCCTTTGGAGCATTTTCTTGGTTGTGTCACCAGATGTTCCTGCCCTTACCCTTACGTCACGATTTCTGCCGTCCAGGCCCGCGAAAGTTACGATCTACGTCAAGCAATGTCTCCATTTTCTCTATTTCTTTCGTCTTTTTCAGTCGCGCAAAGAATCTTGGGATATGTGACGAACATTTGTTGAATTGAATGCAAATGTATCTTAAATATCTTAAATTAAAGAATACTTTATATGCTCTTTTTTCTTCTTTATATAATATTTCACAGTTTTGGTTTAGTAATTAATTTTTTAAAGTGTTTGTTGTCTCCTCTGTCCTTGCTCTGCTATGATTGGACTTTGTGGTGACCAGTTTGTGGTCTGTTTCTGTGCTTTATGTTTCAAAGGTGCTTGGTGAGGCAAGGTGTGGCTTTGCTGCTGATTGGAGCTGTGCCGGTCCACACACCTGCAGCACATTGAGTATTTTTTTTTAATATATGCTTTATTAATCCCCGGGGGGAAATTGTTCTCTGCATTTGACCCATCACTAGCTGCATATAACACACACACCCTGCAAGCTAGGAGGCTAGTGGGCTGCTGTGACAGCGCCCGGGGAGCATATGGGGGAAATATAATCAGCACCTGCTCTCATACCCAGACCTTCTCTCTGCACGGTGCCAGAACATTGTCGCCAGCTCCAGTGGAACTTGATCACTCTCGGTGTCTCTAATGTTTGTGTATTCAGAAAGCTTTCATGTGTTCACTCACCAGCGCTTTAACCCTGCCTTCCTCCTCATCCAGTGTGACCGGCCCATACCTGTGCCTCTGCCACCCCTCACAACCTCTGCCTTAGCCAGCCTCCTGTGTAAACCTGTGAGTCTCCACCTGCACCACCCTGGGAGCCACCAGCCTGCACTCGAGCTCACAGTCCTATCCTACCAGGGAATCATCCTTGTAATCAAAACATTGATCTTGGATTTGCAGAGTGGATATTTTCTTGGCTCGTCTTCGCTCCATCTCCAAAGCTGTGATCATCAGGATCGCTGCTGCCTCTGCATTGTTCAATCGATGGAATGTTGTTGTCACATGTCTCCCTGAACCAATTATAGAGAACCTTTTATGGTGGGAAAACCCACATCCTGTCTCTGAAGATGACTATATGGAATTTCTCAGAACAGGAGGCTGTGCCAACTTGTGTATTGATTTACAGAACTTTAATCATGTTGTTATGAAACACTCTGACAGCGTGACCAAAGAACAGACAGAACAAAAGCAAAAATAAACATTTTGATTTTATTTTCCATAGAGATAGTAAAAAGACAAAAGCCAAAGGCTGAGTGATATCAAATGAGTTTCTGAGAAGGTGATGATGCAGCACAATATTTGCCAAATTGCCTGATAGTATTTGTGACATTTTGTGCACAAATATGGCAGATGGACCTGAGGGGGGTGAAGTTCATGTAGTGTCCAACAAGTGTTCAAGACTTCAAGACATCAGACTTTTATGTTTATTGTCGCTTTCCTGAAATTAAAGTGTCTCGTCTCAGTGTTTCTGTCCACAGAGTGAAGACACTGAGACGAGCCAGTAGAGAACGTACATAACAGCATAACATCCTTAAATCAACCCATAAATCTGACCCGAGTCGTAGGAGTCTGAAGGATTTTCATAAAAAACGTTGCAATCACAAAATTATCTCCTCTTAATAATCACATATAACCCGTATACATACTATCAATCTATTAACATCAAACACATATACACTCCTGATTCCAAATTTGGTGATTGTGAATGACATTTTTCCTGCTTAATTGAAGGATTAAATGATTTTTTATGGGTTGACAAGATTCTCCTACTTCTGTAGGTTGTAGTTATTAACATAATTATTAATCAGAGTCACCAACTGACAGTTTAGTACCTTTTATGAGATTGATTTAGTGAATTTGCTCTTTTCCCTTCATCAAGAGTGGTGCCTCGATGTGATCATAATCAATAATAATCCCTGATAATCATTGATTATTATTGATAGCCAAATTTAACCTCCACATTTTGGTTGCATGAAGTACTACAAGTGAAATGTGTTGACAAGCAGCAGTGTAGAGTTTGTTTCAACACTGGCAGAGACTAAGGTTTGGTTAGATTAGCAAGGTCATGGTTTGGGTTAAAGACATTCATCTTCATGGTTACAATAGCAAAAAGAAACCAAAGCTGATTCACTGATACAAAAAGCAGTCTCCTGTGTCACTATCAGTAAATTCACCACATTTTCCTCACTATGTAACAATGTTATCTGACTTCCTCCGTTTTCCAAAGAAACTCAGGACTGTACAATCATGCTCAGCAATGAAAGTGAAGCTCAAGCCTCAAACTTAAGACTCATTAATGTATTACGATATCTGAGTGATAATAAAGCTTGAGAAAAAGTTTTTCAAAGAGCACATATTCAATAATTAATTACATGTACATAATGCAAAAACTTATCAGTTCTCACCTTAAACACATTTTGAGTGAAAGTATCTTCTGTATCATGAAAAATGAGTTGAAAAGAACCTGATCCATCTCAAGCACTCACTTTAGGTATGTGATGCTGAAAGATACCAGTAGATGTCGCTGTGTTATTAAATAATATACTGTTTCAGTTGGCCTCCTCACAGGAAGTCACTCCACATGAGGACACTGTTTGGTGAATCTTTTTGAAAGCAAGCACATTTTTCCAACATCTTATGGTTTCAGAAGTCTTCCTGACTACGATGACACATGACATCCAAGACATACATTTACCAAAGTAAAGAATGAGAACATTTACAGTGATCAGATTATTAAGAATAAATCATTTGTTACTTTGTTACGTGTATTTAGTTTACCAACAACTTAAAAATTTCAATTTCATGGTGGATATATAAGACAGCAAGCAAAAGCTGAAGCATATTGGAAAAAAAAACTCAGGAAGTTCCCTCACACCTGAGATCAGTGATGTAATATTTAATATTTGAGTTTTATCTGGTAAATTTGTTGTAACGGTGCACAAAATTGGACCTGAGGGAGGTGACGCTAATGCAGAGTTAAAAATGAAAGTGTTGATCCTCTGTGGACGATCAGATTGAGATATTTATTGTCACTTCCATGACATGAAACAGCAAATGGAACAGTTTAGACTCAGTGGAATGATGATATATTCTGGTTGATCACAGTAATATGACAGCAACAGCCACCTGTTTTAATCTAAATGTACATTTGAATGGTAACAGAGTCAGTGCATCATTGATCTCAGGTTGTTGGAATCATCTTTCTAAATTAATCTGCTCTCTCTGATTCTAAATGATCAGGAAACCACTGAAAGTGGTGCGGCCAGCTGCCCAAACATGACAATTTGCCGCCATGCTCACATAAACTTGGTCTCCTGGCTGCAGTGGCAGGACAACTGCATTTCCTCCATTATCAGCTGTGTCAGAGCCTGATTTGTGATCAGATGACATGACTATAAACTCACTGTTCTTGTAGAGCCTCAGTCTTGTGTCATGGTTTCCTTGAGCATGATAGAAGAAAGTGAAATAATAAACACCTGTAACAGGTGCAGTGAAGATACCTGTGAAAAGAACAGTGTTCATCAATTTCATTGGTTTCTGAAAGGCTTTGAATGTGACAGTAATATTTACAACATGATAGAGGTGTGCAGCCAAAGATTAATACTTTTTGAACATGCATCTGAATTTTTGCAGTCATATTCAGTAACAGAAACAAATGCATCTACTTCATGCATGGGTGTAGAAAGCATTAAAGATGTTGGTGGGACAATTTTAACACAGGTTTAGAGTTTCTCCTCTCGAAAATCTTTTAGTGGAGTTGATGTCATTTCCTGTATTCTGATGCCATTTAACAGGTGGTTTGATTGCATCTGGCTATAGTAGCATCAGAAAAATGTTTAGTAGGTCGACATTTTGCCATTTCATCCTGAGCAAGTGAACTGATTCAATGACTAATTTATAAAGGCCGTCTCAGCCATTATACTAGAATGGGAAAAATCCCACCTACACTTCATTGTTAATATACACTAAAATATTACTGGTAACTGTTTTTTTTTTTTTTTTTTTTTATCCGTCTGACACTGCACAAGTCATCAGTAAACATAAACCTTGATAATCTGTCACACTTTGAACAGGTACAGATAGTAATCAGATTACATATATTAATAAAAATATAACAATTACAGGTGATTTAGGTTGCATGTGATGTCCTTACCTGTAGAGCTGTTGTAGGCATCACCGAAGTTTGTGAGCACTTTGTTGTAAGCCAGAGTTACGTCTTTATCGAATGGTCCATACGCCCCACCTTTCTCTATCAGTGCACTGAATGCCACCTTGGTTTTGCCTGTGTGAAATAACATATTTCCATCCTGTTATTTTATTGAAGCATTTCTCTTGTAGAACATTTTGTATTCCATCACAATACAAACATACAAAACAGGAAGAGGGCCACTGAAAAAAAAAATGTAGTTCTGACTTTTTTTTTCAGAAATCTGACTTTAATTCTCACTTTGAACTCAGAATTCTGAATTTAAAGACAGAATTATGAAAGAAGTCTTTTTTGTTGTTGTTGTTTAAGTGACCCTAATCCTGTTCCATACAAACATGACATAAATAGCATCTCGTAGGTTGAAGTTTAGTCCAGTTTGAACTGTTGTCAGTAACAAACTTTTGAACATTGTGGAGTGAAACAACACAGTGTTAGGAATCAATTTCTTGCTGATGGACGTTACTGCTCCTCATTTCTGTTCATTTCTACTCCTTGGAGGCCCAGCAGCTGCAAAATTATAAGACTGAAGTTCATCACATGCATATGAACATGTTTCAACTTTATCAGTGTCAAAATCAGCACTGGAATTCATATTGATGTTGATTACCATGAAAGAATAACGTAATGTCACTTTTTCGTTTTTCTTTTTAAATCCACAACATCTTCCTGCACAGGCACAGAAAACTAAAAGTTGCTCTTTAATAAATTGTTAATTCAAATCTTGAAGAACAAAGTCTCATTCTACCTTTGTCACACATGTTGGATTTTCTGGTAGATATATTCTTCGTTCGTCGTAGCTCGTCTCCAAAGCTGTGATCAACAGGATCGCTGCTGCTGCTTTTATATTGTTCCGTCGATGGTAAGTTGTTGTCACATGTCTCCCTTAGCCAATTATAGAGAATCTTTTGTGGTGGGTAAACCCACATCCTGGCTCTAAACATGACTGTAAGGAATTTTCCAGGAAAATGGGAGGCTGTGCCAACCTGTGGACTGCTTTACAGAACTTTCTGCAGGAAATATCATCAAGTATTTCTTATGAAAGACTCTGACAGCGTGACCAAAGAACAAACAGAACAAAAGCTAAAATAAACATTTTGATTTAGTTTTTCTTATAAATGTTAAAAAAAAACAAAAAAAAACAATGGTGCTGATAATTCAGCACAAATTTAGCCAAATTCTCTGATATAATTTGTGACATCTTGTGCACAAAATTGGCACATGGACCTGAGGGGGCTGAAACTCATGCAGTGTCGAAGATTAAAGTGTTGATCATCTGTGGACCATCAGACTTTTATGTTTATTGTCACTTTCCTGACATTAAAGTGTCTCGTCTCAGTGACTCTGTGAAGTGAAGACACTGAGATGAGGCAGTAGAGAACGTACATAACATCCTTAAATCAACCCATAAATCTGACCCGAGTCATAGGAGTCTGAAGGATTTTCATAAAAAAACTTTGCATAGAGTCATAAATATCTCCTCTCAATAATCAGTTATGACCCATACACATAGTATTAATCTATTAACATCAGACTGTAGATTCCCTCTTTAAAAACATTGGCTATAATATGTCAACAAAATGAAACAAGAATTTTGAACCTGGCTTTACACAATGTTTAGATTTATGTTCTGGAAATGTATGCAAATTAGCTAATATTTAATTAGATAATGCCTCATTTGCGTATTTAAACATACACTTTCAGAAAAGTCATAATACAAAAAAACAATTGTCTTAATGTAAGTAGTCAACTGGGGAAGTTTCATACTAGTTAAATAAATGTCCCTATTCTTCACCTGTAATGTCGCCCCTTAATTAGCTCATTATGCTGATTACTCAAATTGTATATTGTTTATGTGTATTGAGTATACTGTTCAAACTGAAGAAATAACTAAATGAAATAACATTACATTAATATTTAAACTGAAGTTCCTCTTGTTTAATTATATATTGATTATCGGGTGCTTTCAAACTCAGATCCTTTGACTTGAATCAAGTAAATGTCTTGATGAGTTTTTGTCTCTTTTGAGATAATTCCCACACACTTGTAATGATGTGGGCTGTAAATTGTCAGGTGCTGCACTGCCCTCGCTTTTTTTGTTCGTTAATTAACATTGAGAAAATAGATTTTTGAACAATTTCTTGGGAACCCAACTTCATTGGTTTACTGAAGTTTGACCAGGTGTTGAGCAATATCTCAAAGTATTTCATCAGAAACACTGGTTGACAGAACGAGCAACGACTTAACAAAACCTACATGTTCCAACAGGGAAAGAACTGTTGAAGCCCTGAAGGTTCATGAGTCACACATATTATTTCTCTGTTAATGCGTGACATTGAATTCGATTTCTCCAGATCACAAGTCACTTGTATCAGTATCACAGAAGAAGAAATGTTTTCCTGAGACAACAAGATCATTTATTATGAGAAACCATATTATCAGATTTATATGAATTGATGGTTACATAGACACTGCTCTGTGGGGTGAGTTTGGGAGATTCAAAGCAAACAAGAACAACTTTGTAATGAACTTCTGCCTTTTAAATGTTTTATCTACTGATTTGATATGAGGGTATTTATATTCCATAAGTATGTGGTGGTTTCTGTATCTGCAGTGACTCTGCCTGTATCATGTTGTGTTCCAGGGTCTCTATACTGTAGATGGAGTGAAGGCCAGGGTCTTCAGAGGAGGTGTGGATTACCTGTGTCACCTGGCTCACCTGTAGCCTGCACCCTTGAGCCAATGAGATTACTGATGTTGGCCTACATGGATAAAACTGACTGGACTTGTCTGCAGACTCCGGTCATGCTCCAGTTCTGTCTCATCATGCAGCACTACATCGACACTCCAGCTCTTCACACGTCCATTATTATGTTCATTTGTACCTTTAGACACACCTCATGATGACAGCTGATAACCTGAAAGACCAACTGATATGGTTTAAGCCAGAAACAGATATCAGCCATACAACTCATATTATTTGAGATGAAGAGGTAAACCAGTTCAAATGAATGCAGTCCGACACAACAGTCCTGTAAGAAAGTCTACCTTCATGAGGGAGGAAATGTTCAGTGTTTAGTTGTCACTGTTTCAGAGAGGTGGAGATTTATCTGTACGGTCATTTTAGTGACAGGTGTCTATTATTTTATCCACACTGTTTACATTAATGAGGGGAGGAGGCGAAATAACAGAAACACCCGTCTGTATAAAACAATACAGTTCACTGTTGCCCCCCAAATTATCACACAGTTGTTACTATACTTTCTGGTGGAAAGACTACAGAATGATGAAGATCATGTCTTTGGCATTGCTGTAGTTCAATGTTCTTGTCATTAATTGGTGACATATACCCTGCTACAATATGCCAACACTGTTGATGGGTTATGTACAGGCCACAACTGGGCAGCCATGGTGCTGGATCTGGGCCTCATCTGTCCAGTCTTGAAACGACCTTAACACAACACTGACACAATTCATTCTAATTCTGTCAACTTTTTGAAAATTTCAACTGCTGTAGAGTGGAAAGTGTTTCTACCTTTGATCCAGAACTTCCCTTCTTGTTTTTATTCATAAATGAAAAGAAAAACATCTTAAATCTGAATGAGTAGGATTTCACAGCGGCTGACACGTCAGACTTACCATAAGTTTTTGTGTTGCTCAAAACTTCAATCTGCTGATTAACTTAGTCCAATCTCAATATGCAATAACTACCAATATGCTGTATAAAGTTTATAATATGAATTTATTTAGTCTCTGAAAACGTCACCATCGGCCACACAACATGTATTCTGTTAACAGAATAAAGTCCTGGTTCTAGCAGCAGGTGAAGAGCGATATGCAGAGTTTTTCTGTTGCATGTGTCAAACCACTCAGACGACTTTAAAGGTGCAGAGAAGTCTTCACTTTTATTTCTTCATCAGACAAGTCCAGACCGAAACATCTACAAGCTGTAAGCAAAACAAAGCCAGGCACACATACTTCCACACATCGTGTCATATGTCAGTGCAGCCCATCAGCTTAATCTACCTCTTTGTGGCAAAAAGAATGCAAAGTAAGATCCTTTGCCTTGATTCAAGTAAATGGGGGGAGCTGCACTGCCCTGAGGTGAGTTCCACTTGTTTCATCCTGCCAACATCATGTTATTAACTGAAGGATTACAGTTTTTCTGTTTAGACCTGTTTAAACAAACTGGAATCCACTCGGTTTTCATCACCACTGTCTCAGCAGAGCACAAGACACCTCTCATTTTCCCCACCCTTTTGCAGAACAGTTAACATGGATGTCATTCAAGCAGTCCAAACCTCATTGTTTTAGCTATGGTAACCAAACAGAAACCATCTGTTCTTAACTATTAGAAACTACCTACATCAGTATGAAATCACTAAAGCACCCATTTGACACCCCTTAACACAAATCTTCAATGAACAATCAGTCTGCAGGCTTTAAAAAGTGCAGTGGCTGTGTTGTTCTTTGCCAACATGGATTGAAGAGGTCTAAGGCAGATGAGAGTGAGAAATAGGTGCAGAGGAATGTCAAGGTTGGATGGCATGCAGGAAGATTTTTCCCTTGGTTCATTGCAAGAGAGGATAATGAATTTGATGTGGATGAGGCCATGTGGCCCCATCGTCAAGGCAGAAGAGACTGAGTATCAATAGTGGCTATTTCTTATACTGTACAGTAATAGATTGTTATACTTTACTGTAATATTGTATATCTTTAACTTCTTTTCTATGTTTTAAAACAGGTCAGCTGTTCAGAAAAATGCTTGCTGTGAAGCAGCAGAAATGTTTTGTGGACTATGAGACTACCAGCTTTCTTATTTTCTTATACTCTAATAGATTTTATTTTGGTTTCCATGTATTTTGTGTAATATTCACAGTATTTCAGTTTTCAGCCACAGTTTGAAAAAAAAAACAAAAAAAGAATCAATGGAATCAAAAAATGCATCAAAGCATTTCTGATTCTGGATTCAATACTTTGCAAGAAGGCGCATTTGACAACAAATGGCACTGGCATGAAAGCTACGTAGAGTAATAGGCCACAATGACAAGCAGTGGTGCACTGATTCGCACACACACACACACACACACA